>JADGIP010000742.1:0-12218 GCA_016618355.2 Astraeus odoratus | reverse complement strand
GAAAGCATAAGAAAACGACTCACGTCAATGTAGTTCATCAGGCAGATAGCCACAATAGTAGGCATCAGACGAAAGTCGAGTTTTCGTTTCAATTGTCTTTCTGCGTCTTTGCGCCTTTCAGGACAGAAGACATCGCGTCCTATGATATTGGTAACCATAAGTGGAGGTAGACCTCCTCTCTGAGTGTTTGGGACGATAGAGATGCAGGATACCTGGACCATCACCACCCATACGACTGCTTGGTATCTATACCAAGTATATTTATGCGCAGAGCACGGAATGTGATGTAAGGACCAGGTTCTTAGCCATAGGTATTCTTGGGATTCTAAGGCCATGAAGAAGACCATGGTGTAATCAACTTGCCACAATAGAAGCTGGCTAACCTGAGTGTGAATGAATGGGCGGCCACAGGGGTATATATGCAGTTGCGGCATCTCTTCTCAGCCCTTGGAAGACGGGAATTAGCCACATGTAATCATTGACTGACCAAAGGGAGTGGTTCAACGCCTACGCCGTCCTATTCTACGTGAAACAACGCAGTTTAAAACAGCAGCACACATATGATATGTGAGATAAGTGCGTCTTACCTAGGCAACCCGTTACCTCAAATTAGCCTGACATGCTGGACCACACCCGATGGCACTGGGAACATCTTCCCATTATTCAATCCTGGGGCGAGAGCAATGTACGAATTCAGTGGGTCCATGTATCCGGGTGGTGCGATATTTTCACATGTCCACATATCCTTTCGATATTCCTCCTACTAACATCACCTAGAGGTACGATCCCCGATATTTTGATCCTACCAGCTTGCAAAACGTGGTAAAAGGAAGACGGTTTTCTAGTATTTGATTCCTCGGCCTAGTTGTGTATGTAGAAGGGAGTAGTGTGCCCAACAAGAACATTCTCATGATGTCCCGCATTGTTCTGGTGCTGTGGCGGGTGAAGCGAATGAGTCATAGCCAGAGAATTGGTAGAGCAACCCCAAGCACGGAAATTCGGCACAAAGTAGGAGGCAGGACACACTTGTACTCCAAAACAGCACCAGTCGGCATGGCCTATATTCAATGTGTCAACCAGGTCAGTTTCTCCATTGGAACCTCTCGAGCCTCTCGAGCCTTGCTTGGCCGGTCACCCGTCTTTTTGCTAGCTATCACGGAAAACGTAATGTAACGGAAGCCGAAGTTTACCCACTACTGTACGACACAAATTTCAAGGCAGATGATATTGTTGGCAGATAAACCGCATACGGATTGATCAGAATTCCAGGGAGGAACACTCCAGAACAAAGAGCAGAGAAGCGTGTAGGATAAACCCAAGCAGGCGCAAATGGTCCCTGTAATCGCATACAAGACACTGCCCGAGAATGGAATCCAGCTCGACGGTAGGGCGGTCTAAATGAGTCGTGTTCTGTCGAGTCGCAACCTCATATATAGTCCCATGTTGGGTCCTATTCATGTTATCAGTGTACATAGAATCGGCTGGAGATACCGTAAGCCCCTGTGGCGTTGTATTGCTTCGTCAAGCGTGATCCCCTCCAGCTCTGCAGCTTTCTCGATCCTAACATGTTCAGCTCTGTCCAAAATGGGAGTCTCCTCTTGCTCCATACGTTTATTTTCTCTAATTAGCATGCACCGAATAACTATCCGCCGGTATTAATTTTTACGAAACTTCAAGATAAAGGCAGAGCTACCGACGGCTGATAAACTCGCAAGTGCACAGGCACATAGCCCAATAAGCAGGAATTGGTGATACTGCGGACCCTGGCTTGCCTTCCATATGTATGCTCCAGCCCTGCACGGTAAGTCATTAGTGGGTATCTGTCTTATACACATGCACAACTGTCACTCACACACTTGCAGCACCTCCAACGCCATTCACCAGCGTGATGGCGACGGAACGTTTCGACGGGGGACGAGGAACAGAATTAGCTACCCATACCAACGTCAGTATGTTTCCTGGAGAGCAGCGGTTATGGAAAGTCTTCGCGGAAAGAAGACGCATACCACTAAACCCGACAGTCATCCAGAATAAAGAGACATATCTGGCCGAAGTCGCCATTGTGGACAGGGAGATGATATGTCCAACAAAGAGTCATCCACCACCATACTGTTAAGTGGAAGAACATTCGCCAGTTCGGTCTGCTCATAGAGGCCCGTAATTATAATGATAATCTGGATCATGACTGCTGACCAACATGCCATGTGTTAACAAGCCCAACGATCCCAGGAAGTATCCATGGCGGCCTAGGTAACGAAGAAGTTAGCGGTTTCGCCCCACTATAAAGAGCTAGTACAGACGCTGGCATAAGAAGAGTGACTGTCGTGGAGTACCCAAGCGTTGCCATCAGTCTGTAATTGATAAGGCGCTGCTAAGCAAGGAATTTTTGCAGCAGGACCCACGTTAGAAAGAATGCAGTGAAGCTCATTCCGAGAAACTCAGAGATAGAAGAACGAAGGCATAAACATTGGGATCTTTAAGAGCCAATATAAACCCTTCAAGGAGTCTTTATGGTGATTAATGCCCAGAATAAGCGACAGAGAGGAGAGACCAACGTGGTTTCTGTGTCTGCCTCCCCCACATCTTTGGCGAGTCGGACCTGCACGAGGAGCCTTTCCGGTTCCGTCAACCACTGAGTGTTATTGCGGCTATCGGTGGAGGCTTAACAGGGTCGCACAGCTTGCGTTGAAGAGAAGATACCCACGTAGTCAGGAAGGAGTCATCTGTGCAGGACTATTTTTAGGGAACCTCGCATCGGCTAGGGTCAACGAAACATACATCGATAGGATTCCGAGCAAAATTGTCACAGTTCCCTCTATGTAAAACAGCATGGTATCTATGGAGCAAGCAACGATTGGACACCGAGCAAGTTAGGCTCACCATTTCCATGCCCTTGTACCCAATGCACCTTCCATGGTCCCTGAAATCCCAGCAGTCCACAACTAATACATGACCGAATGTGTCAGGACAATGGGATGGAGCGATCACTACGCCCACGCACGCTACCAAAAGCATATGATATAAGCAGGCCGGCATATAAGATGGCGACCCGAAGTGCGGGTTCCTGCAAGAGTACCAGGGATAGCTGTCCAAGGTTGCTCATGTTCTGGATACCCTGCGCGTATACCACCTTGAGAGTAGGTATGTACAACCCGGATAGAGGGCGGCCTTCCTTGACAAGTACTGACGATGTGAAGGCCTTGCGAAGCAAAACCTGCTTACCTCGGGTAGGCCAATGAATAGACGACATGCCAGGACACTTGCGAAACCTTGTGTTATCTGCACTAATAGTTGACAATGGTACAACATGTGACACGCCCATCGCTTACACCAGTAAGTGCAAGGCTCATAAGCCCCCAAAGAACAACACAAATGCCAACATAGAATGACGGCCTATGGTAGTGGTCAGATAAAATGAGCGACGCAGACCAAAATACACGGGCCAACCTCGTAGTATAGTTCAATAGCTACAGAAATCAAGCTGCGATGAATGGTCTGGAGAAGAATGTAACATACCATATTCGATGGTATCTGTGCAGGGCAATACGAGGCCTAGAGGATTGGGATGTCCGTGTCATATTGAACGTCTGTCTCGGTAGTATATAAACACATTGCTACTTTCGCAGAAACCACACAAAGACAATGTCTGATAGATGCAGATCAGACTGAAGACCCTCCAATGTAATCGCTGCACGCTGTACACAAAAGCAAGAATAAAGTGCAGGTTATGATGAAGAAAAAGACTATGACATACGTCTATGTAGTTCATCAGGCAGATAGCTACCATGGTAGGCATCAAGCAGGAGTCAAGTCTTCGTTCAGTCGTCTTTCCGCATTGTCGCGTACTTGAGGCCGCAAGGCACCATTTTCAACCACGAGGCGGTCATCTCGGGCGTGCGTTACTTTCTCCTTGAGAGCAGTCGACATAATCGGAGTTCCGGAAACGAGTGCACAATGAACAGCACGCATTTATAGAGGTAACGGATACGCGTAGAGCATAGGAGGCCAACCACCTAAGATACTAGGATGGCATCCGTGGCAGCAGTCATGCGGAGATCGAATCATCGTCGACGCGACTAGGGCTAGTATCTGGGAGTGAAAGTGATCATAGGTAAGAATGCCATCCCTTATGGAAGCCATCTACTTGAGAGTTCTATAATCAATCCTGGGAGGTGGCAATTAGCCATACCTTGAATGGACTCGAGGTTGCTGTTGGACTGCTTCCTCAAGACTTGACCCGTTCCGGTGCACATATGTGAGTACCAGGAGGGCCCATGGTTGTCTTCGCATCCGCAGTTGGCTTGGATATTCACCGGAGTGGCGCTTTCCCTTCAATTTCTAAAAGGCAGTCGCATGTTGACAATTACCGATATCAACGCATCCAGAACATGGATGTAAAAAAACACTCAGAGAGGGATACAGTAACCGCAGTTAGATGGCAGCTTCCACGTCGTACAATCTCGATGATAGGACCAGGTGTCGAAAATCGGGATCTATGGTCCTTCGTCGTAGTCAGAGCCGGAATTCTAACATCAGGTACTGGCAGCATGGATAACTTGACTACGACCGACCGGAGCTGGTGCCAGAGCTTGCAAGTAGGATTACCACTCCTTACTTATGCAAGCGTGCCTCATCGGAGCCGAGACAGGCAGATAAGAAAACCTCTATTACATCGATATGGCCTTGGAAAAGAAATGATGGAGGCTGGCTACACATGGTTGGCATTGTAACCACCATGATACATACTTTGGTCTTTAGCCAGTCAAATGGTTGAACATGCGCAAAAAGACTCCACTACATCGTACTAAAATCCAAGGTTCGTATGGATCTAATTGACGGCAATGCTCTTGAGGTAATCCAGCCTGTATGGATTAGAGTCTGTCACTTCGCCCCTGTTATGAGGGGTCCACTTCGGTTCATCCTGGCGTCCAAGGACCGTGTATATGAGCTATTTCCATCAGATCCGTTGTGAAATGTGAACATACCTTGAACAGTCTCATAACCCTGATCGTGTTCACCTCGTCAAGTGTGAAGCGGTGGTAGATACCAGCTGGAAGGACGATCAGATCCCCTGCATCAACTGCACATCGGATCCAAGTGTCTGATGGATGGTCTGTGGAAATTGAGAGTGATATGTCAGAGTAAAACCCAAGTTAAGACCACCCAGCCGTACCCCGAACGTCAAAATAGCCGCTTCCCTCGAGGATATACCGGATCTCTTCGTCTTCGTGCATGTGTCTGACCGCCAAGTTACACCCACGATGAGCCATTCAGTTCTAACGCATTAAATTTTACGGATCGCACTCACTCTTCATAGAACATCTTGATCTTACTCTCGTACGAGTCACCGAGACCCTCTTTCGTGATAGCAATGAAGTCTCTGTTCTTGTAGTTCCTCTCCTGTGCGATGGCATCGATAGCAGTGTACCGCCCGTCACTCGGCACAGGTAGACGCCAGTGGAGGACACCGAAGGATTCGAGGATGGCTTTGTCCACAGGTTTTCCACTGTCGTGGGGGGCACGTTGATCGCCTGGGAGGTTATCGAAGTAGTATGCTCGCATCGTGGTGGCCGCAGTGGTTAGAAACAGTCGTGGGTTGTGGAAGTGTTCCCTCCCGGGAGATGTCATATATATGCTTATCGGGAGCTATTGTTTCTCGTCAGGTTACACCATCATGATGCTATGCTGTCCATGGACGAGCCCATGAATCTGTCTTTGAATCTGTCTCTCTCTCACAGACGAGCATGCCGCATCAATCTCCTTGACTATTGCTCTCAGCGTGTGTATACTATGAAGCAAGTTACGTCGATGTATGGCGTGTGATGAGGCTTGACCATGTCCATGCTTATTATCTTGCAATGAGTTTAGACTCCCGGGTCAAGTCGCCAACTGCAATGCGGTACTACAGTTCTCGGAGATGCGACGGTGAATCGAAGGTCTTCGGTCCCATGACGTCAACATTCCTGGAAGTTTTATCCTCGGGCCCATTTCTGACCATGACAATTTGATTTCCGGGCCTCGCCATCCCTCTGTAAATGGATGTTACCAGCGAGGTACGTACCACGAACAATACTTCCAAGTTGAAACCCGAATCTTTGGATGCAATTTCACAAGTCGCCTTTGACCTCGGAACCGCGCATGTTACTAGGGGTTTCGCCGATGCCAGGTGGTTGGAAAGGTTCTAGACATTCTAGTCGTAAAATTTGCCTATGGCCGAGAATTGTCTCTAGCACCCGGGCCGACCATACCCGAGTCGAAACTACAAACGTGTCAAGGTCGCCACCAGGCTTCCAGATAGTAGGCTAAACAATTCGACTATGATGGCCAATCTCCGTCCATCAGAACATTCTCCGGAAACTCTCTGGATCACGCACATCACCGTCATCATGCAAGCAACATCCAATTAAACGTTGGATAACGAGCGGTGCCATTGTCATGAGACTATGGCAGTTGCCTCCAAATGTCTCAACCATAAGCAAAATAGATATCGAACATCACCACCAAGCCCGACAGTGAACGAAATATCATGGACACATCATGGGGGCCACATCGGACTTTCGAGGTCGTGCGCATTTTGGTAATGTCGATTTTGGCCTTCCTAATCATTACTACGAGGATCAACTGCATCCTAATTGTATTATACATACATATGATGCATAGTCGGTCCGGACATCGGTCACACCTCGCAATCATCGGGCTATTCGCCTGTGGGAAAGCTCCTAAGTGGCGAGTCTGGCGGTTTTTTAATCCATCTTCGCCCAGATTGGAAGGGGTGTACTCAGGAAGCTTGTGACCCATAATATTCAACCTTTACTCCTGTATACACGCAGGGCAATCCAAGAGTAGTTGGCCGACCTCTATGGTTGATGTGGGCAAGATTACTGATAACTCAGGAACAAAGTGGAGATCTAGTGGATGCGAAATCATACATTGAAATAAGCAGCAAGACAGTAGAAGGCAGTCTTGTGACTTAACCTTATGTGCCATTTGTGGGCTGTGATTTATTCTGTAAAGTATATCAAGTATTGCTTACAGCTGAGTGGCCTATAAACCACCCAGCAAAGGGAGAATGCAGCTTGGTGTTTTCTCTTTATATCTGTCACCATGGTATGAAGAATCTCCACTGTTATCACTCAATGGAGGTGGTAGTAATGGCAGTGTAGAATCACAGCAGTGCTTATTGTAAGCCAGACAGGTGAGATAGAGGAAGTTGATTGTTCTACTGGATGGCAGGTGAGATGAGAGGATTCTCAGTCTGTGTAGAAACCATGTTTTGTTGCACATGATGAGGGCTCCAAACTTAAGATACATAGTGAGCTGTTGAGGGAGTGACAAGCACAAGTCTTTTTCCTCTCTGCTATGGTTACCCCTATCAAAGTATTTTTCATGTTGCCCTCCCTTGCAACATGAAGGGTGTGAATATAACAATAGTACATCATGTTGAAATAAAACAAGGTTGGCAGTCTCTGATTTATCACTAATAAATGATAGATTGACCTACTTAACAAGGTGCCATAAACAGTATCAGCAGGTTCAACTTTTGGTGCCATATGAATGTCAGTTTGAATATGTGAGACTATGATGGCATGGTGTGATGCAAATGAACATGTTGTAGATGTTTTCATTAGTAAGAAGCACCCTGAGAATAATATACAATGGTCTGAATGTAGGTTAGGTGATGAGGTAATATGTGTGTGATGGTGTGCATCATTGGGTGCACAGTGAAATCAGGTAAATGTCAAAAAATGGAAACTCTGGATGGTCTCCAGAGGCAGAGGAGTGTTAGGACAGTGTTAGGACAGGAAAGTGGACTCTTAGCCTCAGTGACAGGTCATGTGCCATGCCCTTATGCAGGTGTTAAGTTATGTTGGATGTTTTGGTTGAAAGGCTGGTCCAGAGCTGGAAGATGTGAGCAGATGTGTGGAGGGTTAAGGGGGGATCAGAGATAGACCTGTTGCCCTCAGTGACAGAACTTGTGCTGTGTCCTTGTGTGGATTCCAGTCCTTGCAGAAAGAGTGAGAACAGAGAACTAATTTGATATCTGAACTAGGGACAAAGCTAACTAAGTACAGGCTTAAATACTAGAGTGAGGTAAGTATGAGTGGAGCCCAGTCTAGAAGATAAGTGGAAGATTACTAAGTATAAAGAAGAGGCAATGCAAGATTAGTAACTAAGAGTATGAGTAATGGAACAGGAACAGGAATGGGATATGGACCACAAAGGTCCACTGCCATGTGGCAGTGTACATAGCATACAATGTAAGAACTAATGTATAGAACAAAGTAAGAGGCTAAACCATAAGAAAACACAAACAGAAGATACAGCTGAAATATCAAATGGGAGTGGATGGGGGTGGGATATTGACTGCAGTTTGCATGGACATGACAGCATCCCCCTTGGACATTGTGCTCTAAGCAATCATTCCAGGTCAGCATTGTCTGACTTTGAATGGAAAATTAATAAGTCAGGCAAATTCCACTGTTTATCCAATACAGTAAGGGACAAAAGCATTAACAGCTTTGCAACCTTGCTCTTGTATATAGACCATAACTCTGCATCCACAAACCACAATCTTTCAAGGGGGGTACCATTAGAAAGCCTAGGTTCCCAGTTTCTAAATGCACCAAGTTTTATATCAATTGGCTCTGTATTCCCTGAGACACTTAGGTTTCTTTTCAGAAAACATCTGTCAATGCTTTTGTCCCCTATAAGTATGACTGTGCAAAATGGCTATTACACTGTGTTTTGGTCCACCATATATGGGAAAGTTGAAAATATTCATTTGAAGCCATCCAGTATAAAATTTGACCCTGACCTTACATCACTACCATCATAAAACCCCTCTCCAATATAGAAATCTGCTCTATCCCTATTTTGCTCAACCAGGGACATTCTACCAGAGAGATCTCTGCTATTACTGGCTTTGTTAAGGTAGTAACTTAGTAGCTGTAAATCATAACTATTCCTCCTGTATAGCAATTAAAGGGCCAATCCTCCTAGGATCAGTCAGCCTAGGAGATCCTCCTGGGCTTAGGAGTTTCCTCCTAGGAACTATAGGGGAAAGGAGGTTCAGGAGTAGCCCCATAAGTACTGTATATAAGCAGGCTAGATAGGTGCAAACAGACATAATTGGAGGAGGTACTTAACTTCCATTCCCTGTGTGATCTCTCTAAGTTTTCTCTAAATCTCTTGCATCTACTATCTTATCTTGCCTCACTCAGGGTTGCCAATTACCCAACTCCTACTGTGCATACAAGGGTGCACAATATCTCATGCACATTACCTCACCAGGTTATGAGCCTCACTGGCCATAACTAAAACCAAGGCAAGCAAATTAATTAAGCCTGTTTTCAGTCCATTGGCATTTTTGCTGAAGACAGTATTATCTAAAGCATCTGTTCTATAGATCAGAATTCTATTATGAGCACACAGAGTGCCAGTGCTGCAGCTGGCACACCAGGCAGTGACCCCACAGTAACAATGTCAGCTATTCCTATGTGGCTACATCTAGGCCCCAACAGCATTGGGGATCCATGAACAATTATAAATTGCTGGAGCCACTAAAGGACAGAAACTGGGTAGTGTGGAAAGGATAAATAATGTTGCTTCTGAAGCTGAATAAAGTTTGGGGGCATATTGATGGCACAGCTGCTGTGCTGGACCCCAATCTACCAGCTAATGACCCAGTCAGGGAGGATTATGAAAGTGGTGAACAGATTGCCTGATTGATCATCATGTGCAATCTCACCACTGCCCAATTTGTTCACACAAGTCAGCCTGAGGGCCAGACCACCAAGCAGATGTGGGATAACCTAAAGTATATCCATAAGCTGCATGGTGTTATGGTACATTTAATTTTCTCTTCTCACTCAAATGCCAACTTGGATACCAACTCATTATGTGACCCTCCCTATCTGTAGCCACATGAGGTAGTGTTAGAGTGCCTGCCTGTATTCTGTTCCTGCAGTTCTCATGATCTAGTTTCTGCCATCCTAGCCTCATTGTGTGAGTGGCAGCTTGTCCACTTTTGAGTGTAACACATGGACAGCAGAGCATTACTGTCCTGAGGTGCACCTTGTACCATACAAGGGCTATAGAGGGCAAAAGCATAATCACCCACATTGTTGCTATGTGACAATTGCAGTCAGATCTACACAGGATGGGGTTGCTAATCAACAATGAGGACTTCAGGAATATCATCACTACCACCCTCTTGGGACCCATTTACCTCATTGTTCCTGGGTGCTCAATCAGCAGAGTGACAAATCATATTAAGGTAATAGCTTAGTAATTACATACCAGTAATTACCACTCCTACATGGCAAGTAAGGGGAGAATCCCCTAGGATCAGTCAGCATAGGAGTTTCCCTCCTAGGATCAGTAAGCTAAGGAGTTCCACCCTAGGAACTACAGGGGAAAGGAGCTTAGGGAGTAGCCCCCAAGTACTGTATATAAGCAGGCTAGAATAGGTTCCAATAAACATAAACCAGAGGAAGCACTTAGCCCCCATTCTCTGTGTGATCTCTCTGAGCTTACTCTAGACCTCTTACATCTGTTATCTTGCTCTACTCAGGGTCATTGCTCACCCATCTCTCATGGTGCACACTAAGGTGCTCACTATCACTTGTGTATTACCTCAACATCTTAGTTGTCAATGATTTGGCAAGACTTGAGCAGGGTATGAACCAATGGGATGGCTGGCACTGTCATGAAGTTTGTGAATTTTCCTATGTATTAATCCTAATGCAGTTGCAACTTCATGGAGGGCAGAATAGTACTGTGGTTGGCACTTGTCAGCAAAGGTGGTGAGGGAGTGGGAAGCAATTGTATTAGCAGGCAGCAAGTGGCAGCAGTGCAAGGGAGGCAGGCAGAATAACTGGAGACAGGGTGGGATAAGGACTGGAGTTTGGCATGGATATGACAGTAGGCAGCATAGCCTAGACCCTTACACCATAACCACCAATGTTCTAGGCCATGACATCATAGTGATGTCAGCCCTCATGGTTACTGCATGTTCTTTCCAGAACATTCCTAGCATAGCCATGTTAAGGAGATAGTCACTCACAACAGATGCAGTCTAGTTGGAGGCTAATGCTGGGAGATTCAACAAAAGGACATATATTAGCTGCTACTACAGTATTGTAGTTGATGCATACCTGGGAGATTCAATGAAAGGATGAAGAACTCCCAGCACATGTGACAGGGAAAATGTATGCTACATCCTAATAAGGAAATGCTACCACATATGTGAGTCATACCATGAATCTTTCATCACTCCCACTCAATGAGTGTTCAGTGCTCTCCCACCCCAAGTGCATCTCTAAAGCACTCAAAAGCATTGCATGGAAGTTGTTTGGTGAAGATATTGGCCAGCATGTTCTTTGTCAATATGTATTTTAGGTCAACTTCCTTGTTAGCAATGCATTCTCAAATGAAATGGTGTCGGATGTCAATGTGTTTTGCATGGGAGTGATTCACAGGATTATGTGCAAGCACAATACACCCTTGATTATCAATGTGGATTGTTGTTGCCAATACCTGCTTGAACCCCAAGTCCTCCAGCAAGGTTTGAAGCCAAATTGCTTCCTTTGTGGTGTTTGATGCAGCCATATACTCAGATTTGACAGTTGAGAGGGCGACAGTGGGTTGTTTCTTTGATGACCATGCCACCTTGCTTCCAGCTACATTGAATATGAAACCACTGATTGAGCACCTCATGTCAAGGTCTTGTGCCCAGTCTGAGTCTGTCCAGCCTATCAGATTGATGCTGTTTGTCCCCTTCCTCCCAAGCACCAATGAATAGTGTGCTATCCCTGTCAGGTACCTCAAGACATGCTTCAGTGATTCAAGGTGAGGCTTTCCTGGGTTTGCACTGAATTGTGATAGGACACCAGCTGTGTGTAAGACATCAGGGCATGTCTGTGTGACATATATGATTGATCTGATTATTTGGATGTATGCAAGGCCTTTTGCATACTCCTGGTAGGCTTTCTTTTCTTCTTGGGTTTGTGGGCTCTGTGCTACTGACAGGCATTCATGTGTATAGAGTGGTGTTGGTGCAGGGTTTGAGTCTTGCATTCCAAATTGTCTGAGGATGTCACAGATATAGGCAGCCTGGTTCAGGGTGATTGTGTGGGCTGCACAGTCATGTTCAACCTGGATCCCAAGAATGTAGTGCAGTTCTCCAAGGTCAGTGATGTTCACATATTTTGCTATGT
>JADGIP010000741.1:0-12229 GCA_016618355.2 Astraeus odoratus | reverse complement strand
TATTTAGCTAATAGCATAGATGTGAACTTGTATGTACTCCCTTACATTACTCACTATGTAAGCATGTGTGCTCACACATATATCTTGACACTCAGGGCTTTATGTTCTTTTCTTCTCATGGTATCAATGCCAGTCATGGGCTAACTTTTCCCTTATCTTATGAGTGTCTTGTGAGCTCCCATTGTTGCTTCTCACCTCCTCTCCCCTCCCCTCCCTCCCCTCCTCTCACTTTCTCCTATCTCAGCTCCTCTCTTGAGTCTCATACATCATGTAATCTTGCACCTTGCACTTGCACATACCTGCACACCTTGTGCTTGCACATATCCTTGTACCTCACACCTCACCCCCCTAGTAGTACTCAGTCTTGCCTGATATTCTGTGCTTGTGACAGTAAGCTAAGCATTGTATGTATTTACTTGTCACACCCTGTTCACTCTGCAGCCAGTCACATGCCTATAACCCCTTTCTGAACCTTCCAAATGATGGTCAAGGCTATCTGACAAGTTTCTGTATGAACCTGCCCCATATGTTTACTGTATGAATCCCTTTGAGATCACTCAAACTGCTCTCATATTATCTATCTAAGCTCATCTCTACTACCACTATCTTCTATCTATCTCACTGCTACCAGGGCCATTTCCTGCCCTGAATCTTACACATGGTGCTATCACTAGTACTTGCCATTTCCTTGTTTAAATTCTAAAACAAGGGGGGACCCTAAAAGTGGGGTAGGTAGACCATACCACTAGACAAGGGAGGATCCTAAAAGTGGGATAGACACCACACTACTGTGCAGGGGAGGTCCTAAAAATGGGATAGGCTGATCTCACTGCTAGATGAGGGGCCTGAAAGTAAGATAGGATAACCTCACCACTGGAATAAGGAGGGTTCTGAAAGTGGAATAGACTGACCTCAGCACTAGAATAGGGATGGTTCTGAAAGTGGAGTAGGCTGATCTTATTATTGGACTAGAGGAAGCCCTGAAAGTGGGATAGGCTGATATCACTGCTGGATAGCTGAGCTTAATACTAGATGAGGGGGGGGATTGCTTTTTAAGGTGTGCTGCAGTTCAGGGAGATTAATCAGATGGAGAGGGGATGTGTCCCTTATCACTGGATCAGAGAGGGTTTTTGAAAGTGGGTTTGACCTATCTGACCACCCTTACTGCCACACTAGAGAGGGCTCTGAAAGTGGGGTAAGCCAATCTCACTGCTGGAACTAGAGAGGGTTCTGGAAGTAAGGTCAGCTGACCTCAACATTAGACTAGGAAGACATTGTCTTCCAAGATATATTTCAATTAAGAAAGATTTATTAGATGGAGAGGGAATTGGATCTCTGACCACTGGTCTAGAGAGAATCCTAGAAGTGGAGTGGCCTACCTGATCACTTTCACTACTGGACTAGAGAGAGCTCTAAAAGTGAGGTAGGCCAATTTCACTGCTGGACTAGGAAGAGTCCTAGAAGTGGGGTCAGCTGACTTAACACTAGACCAGGAGGGGTTTATCTTTCAAGGTATATTCTAACTGAGGAAGGTTAATCAGATGAAGAGGGAGATATGTCTTTGACTCCTGAACTGAAAAGGATCCTAATGGTGAGGTTGGCCTATCTGACAACCCTCACTGCTAGACCAGAGAGGGCTCTAAAGTGAGGTAGACCAAACTTACTGCTGGATTAAAGAGAGTCCTGAAATCAGGGTCAGCTAACCTCATCACTAGATTGGGAGGGGATTACCTTCCAAAGTATATTCCAGTTGAGGAAGATTAATCAGATGGAGAGGCAGATGTGCTCTTAGCTATGAGGGTTCTAAAAGTAAGTTTGACATACTTGACTGCTAGACCCAAGAGGGCCCTGAAAGTGAGATTGACCAAACTGACCACTTGATCAGGGATTTTTAGCAATATCTTGTGAACTACACTGCTACTTTGAGATCATTTGTTAGAAAATCCTAAAACTTATACATATAGGTATCTCATCTGTTTTATAGTAAGCATAGATATACATTAATTGTTATCAATTTAAATTTTTAATGCAATCTATGATAAGTCTCTCTTTCTTCCATATGGAAGTCTCTTTACTTCTTTAGGCATAAGAAATGTAAATGCTTTAGCAGGAAGAGAAGTGGGTTTAGCATTTTTCTCACAATGTAAATACTTACATTTATTAGAATGAGTTTGATTGGAAACACCTACATCTCCCTTATGAAGGCTGCTACATTGAAGGCATTGGAAAGATAATTGGTGTCTCTATGATCTAATGAACTTGTATGTCCAAATAAACTTTTGTCCTACCATCTGGTTTGCTTTCAATATCATTAAAATGATATTAGAATGCCTGCTTAGTAGACTAGCATGGTCAAGAGTATGTTGTACTGCAGTGGAGATGGCAAACCTTTGGAGAATGATAAAGTCTACCATATAGACTAAGAAGGAAAATGTTGTTGCCACTTGCAAGCTAGGGGCATCAAATAGTATTATGGACTAGGGTGTAAGCCTATTATAAATTTAAATTCAGTAATGAGTCAAGGCTGAAAATTAGGCTTAGTCTTGCATAGCTTCTTTGATTTCTTTAAAACTATTTATATTCCTAACTGTAGAGCCACAGACATAGAAGATCATGTTTACATTATTGATAATATCCTTTAGTGGACTTAGTAGTGCCTCCAAAATCTTGATTTTATAAGCTAGATGATATTTAAATTTAGTGGTGGTTCACCTCAAAGACCTTAGAAGCTATTAAGACCTCTTCTTTGCTTCCAATAAAGAAATTACCCCTATCTTTATCCTTGAAAAAAGAAATTTATATAAAGTAGCCTAAAGCTTATGATGATGGCACTGGTTGTCTCTGTTGTCTAATTAAGTCTTTATATGGGCTAAAGTAAGCTGGTAGAGAATGGAATGAAGAATTAAACAAGCAGCTAGTAGCTCATAATGTCAAAGCTTGGATAGCTTGGCTTGGTGCCCTTGGCATGAATGTCTGCTGGAACTCTTCAGTCCAGCCAACTGTCAAGCTTGTCTACACCTATCACTCCAAACCTGTTTCAATTTTCCTCATAAGTTTGTTTAGTGTAGATATGAAGCACTGCATAGAAAATTTCTTGCTATATGCCTAACCTTTTTGATATATCCCTGAATATGTTTTTTGTAAACTATTTATATGAGTCCTATATACCTCAGTCTTCTGTTCTAAGACTGAGGTGAGCTACAATGTTGTCCTACTTTATGAGTACTATACTGACTGCTATTATAGCATATCTGACCTATGTACTTGTTTTTAGATATCTAATAGAGCCTTCTGTTTTGAGACTGAGCATATCTGACTTGTGTACTTGTCTTTAGTCTTTCACTACATTCATAATCTTGACAGAGGTTATGAGCCCCAATGCCAGCAATATGAATACAAAATCCTCTTGTGATGATATGTATATCATTTCCAAACTTGAGTCCAATGGATAAAATTGGCTTGAATGGGCTCTTGCTGCTCATGGTGTCATTGACCATCTAGATACATCAATGTTCCTAATCCTATACTAGATCTGAAGGATGCTACTGACCAGACAAAAGTAGCTGCCCACAAAACTAAGCTTGATATCTGGCAGAAGACTAAGTTTGCCTGCAGGCAACAGCTCATGCATGCCCTTCCTGATTCCACCTTATGGAAAATATTGCATGTGGACACTGTGGTAGCTATGTGGAAGACTATTATAACTGAATTTAAATCTAATACCATTCTAGTTCAAGCAGACTTGTGTGCTTGCTTCCAGTTGCTAAAGTGTGCTGATAAGAGTGACTTGTATGCACACCTGGACAAGCTTTGGTTGATGTGTGAGGAACTAGCTGCAGTCAGTGTTAGCCTGTCTGACAATGAGTACACCTTGACAATCATATACTCATTATCCATGAATTATGTGAATTTCATAGCCCATCTCTCTGCATCAGCCCATCTCCTTTAAAAGACTCTTGTCCTTGATGATGTCATGCATTATCTTACCCAGGAATATGATTGCTTGAATCCTGGGAAGAGTGAGTTGTTGAAGAGAGACAAAGGAGTTGCCTTCTCTGCATTGAGTAATAGATCTGGCAGTAGTAAAGATTAGAAGCCAATGAGGAAAAAGGGGTCATGCTGGAACTATGATGGTACTGACCACAAAAAGGGCCAGTGTCCTAGTCCTATCCAGGATAGTAAGGAAAAGCAGAGCACTGGTGGAAAGAATTCCTCAAAGGACTCAAAGCCAAAGGACTCCTAAGTAAAGAAGGACTCTGAAGATGTTGCTAAATTTAAAAAAACTGGTGTCTGGGCTACAACTGTGATCAGCTCTAATGATGAGCTAGACATCTTTTTTAAAGAGAGTGATAACAATTTACCTAGCCTACTAGAGGTTGATGACTCCATATCAAAATGCTAGTTTTCTGAGGTTGAAAAAGACTCTGACTTCAATGATATTGGCAATGCCTCTGATGGAAACTCTGAGAATCCACATATGACTAACAAAGATCTGCCAGTCACTGAGCATGTGGATGAGACAGGAATTGCTACTATGAATGGCCCTGGTCCCTATGATCCAAATTGAGCTGTTGAACTATATGACTTGGATACTATGCATCACTTATCACCCTATTGCAGTCATTTTGTTTCATTTGAGTCCATTTCTTCAAAAGGTTTTGATATTGCAAATCAACAGTCCTTCAGCACAACTGGAATGGGAAATATGTTAGTAGAAGTTTCTAATGGTGCTAACATCTCAATGATGTGACTGACAGAAGTTCTATACTCATTAGAGATTAGATACACCCTAGTATCAATTAGATGAATAGATGATGCTGGCTGTACAGTAACCTTTGAGAAAGGCCACTGCTCTATTGCTGACCCTGATAGACATGTTGTTGGGTAGATCTCAAAGAACTTGTATGGACTATATAAAGTGGAACATGACATCAATAATGGAAGTGCTAATGCAGTGGCTGACAAACTCACTGTTATGGAGTTGCATTGTTTGATGGGACACATCATACCTACTATAGCACATCATCTTGTTACCAATGGCCTGGTGGCTGGTCTCTCTCTGGTCACCTCTGATGATGGCACCAGCTTCTTTTGTGAGTCTTGCATTGCTGTGAAGTTGAAATGCTGCTCAGTTGCCAAGGAGAAGTAGGGAGAGTGAGCCTAGGTATATGGTGGTGAGATCCATTCAGATCTGTGGGGTTCTGTTCCTCCTGAATTGCTTGGCAGTCATCAATACTATGTCAGTTTTACTGATGATAAAACACCCAAAACAGTACTTTATCTCTTATGGGAGAAGTTGGAGACTTTTGAAAGTTACAAGTGGTATGAAGCATGGGTCAAAAATCATCACAATGCACTCATTAAATAACTATATACCAATCACAAAGGTGAATACTTGAGTGATGAGTTCACTGCCTATCTGGAGTGTCAAGGAATGGAATGTGCATTGATGGTGCATGATACACCTCAACAGAATGAAGTATCCAAGTGGCTGAACAAAATCCTTGTTGAAAAGGTATGCATGATGCTTTATGACTCCAAATTACCACTATACCTGTGGGGAAATGTAGTCAACCATGTGGTATGGCTGAAAAATTACACCTTGACTAAAGTCCTTGATGACAAGACCTCCTATAAAGCAGTACAGGGATGCCCTCCTAATCTTTCCAGCTTGCCAGTTTGAGCATTCAAGATTTGGGTTTATGATGTGAGTGCCTCAAAAATTGCCAGCCACACATACATGGGTGATGGGTCAGATACAATAGCCAAAGTAGGGGACACCATATTTATTGGCCTGATAAATGATCTATCAGTATTGAGTGGAACATTCATTTTGAAAGTGCTGAGATTTCCTTACCTAGCACACATGGTCCCATTGGGCCTGAGGAGGAGAAGGCTGTGGATAGCAACTGCAATGTATTCAGCACTCAGGACCCCCAACACACTGTTGACCCACCTAGTACTTTATTTGAATCATCTGATCCAAAGCTTGAAGCCCCTGCTCCATCTGGATGCTCATAATGCATGTGTAATCCATTTCAATATGTCTGTGATATCTTATTTGGCATTAGTTCTGCCATTGGCTTAGGCAGTCAATTTTCACTCCCTGTTGACTTCCAAACATCATCTTTTGTGCCTGAAGTACCTAAAAATGATAATCTGGAGGTGGTCAAGGTTGGGATGGCTGTGGTTATGAGCAATGTGGAAGGTCTTAAACCATAGATGATCAAAGAGGTGAAAAAAGGCCTGACTAGCCCAAATGGGAAACAGCTGTGAAGGAAGAGTTTAGTCAGCTTGAATCAATAAAAACTTGAGAAGTAGTTGACAAACCTAAAGGCATAAATGTCATCAATAGAAAATGGGTTTTCAAAATAAAAAAGGATGCAGCTAGTAATATTGAGTGATATAAGGCAAGATTAGTCACACAAGGCTTTACACAAGTCTCTGACACTGATTATTTTGACATCTTTAGCCCTATTGCCAAACTTGCATCAATCTACATAGTTCTTACCTTTGCTATATGCTATGACTGGAAAATCCATCAAGTTGACATCAAATCTGCTTATCTTAACAGAGAATTTGAGGACAATGAAGTCATTTACATGTACACTCTGCCTGGTTTCTCCTTGACTATGCCTAATCAAATCCTTTGTCTACTCCACCCCTTGTATGGCCTTAAGCAAAGCAGTTGCTGCTAGTATAAGTGATTATGTCAGATTCTGGAGAAGTTTGATTTTCAACATTGCAAGTTGGACCATGCCATTTTTATTTGTTGCTCAAACACCATACTAAATATCATCACTGTTCATCAATGACATGATGATTGTTGTGAACTCAGCTAAACTTATCCAGGAAATTAAGCAGCTAATAAGTGGTGAACTGGTGATAGCCAACCTTGGAGAGATCCACTATCTACTTAGATTTGAAGTCAAGTGTGATTAGAATATCCAAACATTATCAATTTCTCAAAAATCTTATATTAATTTAGTAATCAAGTGCTATGGACTTGAAGATGCAAAACTACTCTTTACACCTATGGATTCATCTATTCAACTTTCTAAGGACCAGTTGCCTATGACCCCACAGGAGTTCACTGACATGTGCAATATACTATATCATGAGGCTACTAAATCTTGTTAAGTTTTTGGGTCTAGTTTCAGTCCAGGTTCTGGAGGGATAGGGGTCAAAGGTAGGATGTCAGAGATAGCTAGGTTTTGAGCTCAGTAACAGGACCATGTGCTGTCCCCTTATGTAGGTTGAACCTAGTATAAGGTCAAGACATGGAGACAGACTATAGACTCAGAATTGCAATCCAGAATCTAAGCTGATATTTAAACTAAGGTACAAAACAAAGTACCTAAAATTTATATACAGATGGAAGTGGAGCAGTTCAGGTTCTGGTCAGAAGCACTACTGGACGGTAACTAAAGTATTATTAAGGGATCAAAGACAGTTCAGAGTGAATAATCTAATAAGTAAGCAAGGAAATAGGGACAGAGTGTCAGAATAACTGGAAGACAGAATATATAACAAACATAAAGCATAGGTGTGCACAGCTTGGCATATCATGAGAATACAAGAAATATCAAATATGGACAAAACCAGAATAAGGAGTGGAACAACTGGAATAAAGGTACAGTGACTTCAAAAAGTGTTTCAATGTTTGCATATTGTTAAAAGATTGGCTTGTTGCATTTGGAGAGTTGGGATTCATGGAAAGTGGTTAGTGGGGGGTTTGTAGAGTTTGGTATTGGCTTTCTAATGGGCCTAAGGTCAGGGTGATTGGTGGGGATATGGTGTAGATATACATCAATTAATGTGGTCTACTCATTGGGAACACTTTTTTCACTTTTGTAATTCTACTATAGAAATGAGGATTAGTTAGGAAAAATATAAGATACAAACATGGAAAGCAAAGATTCCATTAATGTATGAAATGTTTCCACAATAATAATTTTTTGATCACATGACTGTGGGAACATATTCTTCTGCTCAATAATGGCACCTCTTCTTTTTATTTGATTTTGGGAATTTTGTACTGTTAATGACATCCCAAATAGGCCACAGCTGCTCTAGTATATCTTGAGTTATGGATAAACACTTACCTAGGCTTTTCAAGTCCAATAGTGGCTGTCCTTCTAAACTTTCCTCCTATGGTGTCTATCATATTATCCCTAATTTCAACATAGAGAAGGAAAACATAGCAGTGAAGGCATCCAGATGTCTCATTTCCATAATTGTTCAACTGCTCCACCTTAATATTATTCACCATCATTCAAAGAGGTTTGAATTGAAAGCTGTAGTTATGATAAAAGACCTTCTTGCTCAATCAAACATTGGAGGCAGTAGCTAGACATGGGAATAGCTTAGGAAGAAATGTGTTTTCCAGGTCCACTTCCCTCAATTTAATCATATGTAATCAATTTTGGTCTTACCAGACCAAATAATTACCATCTAGTCATCAGCAGTCTAGTGTTTATGGTCCATGGTAGGGTTTAACCACTCCTGTCTATATTTAGCTGCTAAAACAGGTTTTGTTTCTTGGCTATACCTTTTAACTTAGACCTCTTTGGATGATGATGAACAATATTAAGGTGGAGCAGTTGAATAATGATGGAAATGAGACATCTGGATGCCTTCACTACTGTATTTTCCTTCTCTATGTTGAAATTAGGGATAATATGGTAAACACCATAGGAGGAAAGTTTGGAAGGACAGCCACTATTGGACTTGAAAAGCCTAGGTAAGTGTTTATCCATAACTCAAGATATACTAGAGCAGCTGTGGCCTGTTTGGGATGTCATTAATAGTGCAGAATTTCCAAAATCAAACAGAGAGAAGAGGTACCATTATTGAGTAGAAGAATGTGTTCCCATGGTCATATGATCAAAAAAATATTATTGTGGAAATATTTCATACATTAATGGAACCTTTGTGATATGTTTCCATGTTTGTATCTTATATTTTTCCTAACTAATCCCCATTTTTATGACAGAATTACAAAAGTGAAAAAAGTGTTTTAATAAGTGGACTATATTAATTGATGTATATCTCCACCATATCCCCACCAATCACCCTGACCTTGAGCTCATTAGAAAGCCAAGACCAAATTCTACAAACCCCTTACTAACCACTTTCCATGAATCCCAACCCTCTAAATGCAACCAGCCAATCTTTCAATAACATGCAAACATTGGAATACTTTTTGAAGTCACTATATGATAATATAAGACAAAGGCAGGATAACAAAAGATGAGGCAGAGAAGCCAGGTCTGGGATAGGATAAAGACTGGGGTTTGATATAGATATGACAGTGTCCCCCTCTTAGGACTGAACTTTTGAGGCTTTAGGAGTAACATGATCTAGATATGTGATTGATCACAGAATGTTTAGAAGCCAGCCTTGTCTGATTTTGAAACATAGAGAAATTTTTGTTTTGAGACTGTTTGTTCCTTTACTACTGTCATATCCATGCCAAACCCCAGACCTTATTCTATTCTAGATCTGGTCCCCCTACCCCATTCTTTTATCTCATCTTTGCCTATATTGTCCCACCTCCATTCCATTGTTCTGTCCCTTATCCTGGTTTTGTTTATATTTAGTATTTCTTGTATTCCTATGCTATGCCAAGCTGTACATGCTTATGCTTTATGTTTGTCATATATTCTGTTCTCCAAGTTATTCTGACATTCAATTCTTGTTCTCTTGATTACTCAGTATATTACTCATCCTGAACTGCCTCTGAACCTTTAGTAATACTCAGTCACATTCTCTGTATATAAACCCCTAAATACTTTGTCTTGTACCTTAGTTTGAATATCAACTTAGATCCTGAAATCTAGTTCTGGGCCCAAAACCTAGCTTATCCTGACATCTCCCCTTTGACTCCTATCCCTCTGGAACCTGGACTGGAACTAAACCTAGAAACTTAACAACTGCTTGTTTTAGCTTTAAATTTGCTACAAAATGTCTATGCACAAATCAAGCATGTTTATAAGTGCCCTGGCTGCCAAGATTACAGATTAGACAAAAGTCTCTACTGAAGAGCTGGTGACTGATCTGGATGACACAGATTTAGTGGGTAATGTGAAGGCCTAGGAAAAATGCAGATGCATGCACATGATACATGATGAGGAGATATGGAAAGTAGAAGAGAGGCATGTTGAGAGGTAGAAGAAAGAGGACACAGGCATTGGAAGGTGAAAAAGGTAGAAAAATACTAGGAGGAAAAGGAAGCAAGATAGTTAAGAGAAGCAAAGGTAAAACAGAGGTGAAAGACTGAGAAGGAACAATAAAGTGTATGTACTGACTATGAGATGGCCAGCATGGATGCTGACTAGTTGTGGTTGCTGCTGCAGAAGCCAAGAAGTGCCAGCAGGTAGATTCAAAGGTCCAGATGAGTGAGAGCTGGACAGGCATATCTGCATGCATCAGATGTGCAAGGCTGAGGCTTACATACCTCATACCAATGGGAGTCAACAAATGGTTGGTGTGTAGATCATACACAAAGGCCAAGAAAAGGTGTAAGTGATTAGAAGTAAAACTGACAGTGAGTAGGACTACATTGTCATCAAGAGGTGAAGAGAGGGAGAAGCAGACAAAAAAAAGTGGCTGATGATGACAATTACAATGAGATAATCATACTGAGTAGCTAGAAAACTAAATGATAGGGATCCAGTGAGACTTTCAAGGAGATCAGCAACTAGTTAATAACCATATGGAGAAGATAGTAAGCACATCACAGAGCAATGGCCAGAAAATACAATGTCACTTTCCACTTATGAAAGGTTTGGTAGGCCAGCAGCAGGTGCTATTTGGGAAGTGAGTCAAATTACTGAGTGTCACAGAGTCTAGGAAGGTCAAGAAAGCCACCAAAGATGCAAAAGGACTGCAAGAGCCACAAGGAGAAAGGTCAGATGGTCAGAAGGAAGGAAAAGAAGATGTACCAAAAGAGGGACTAGAGGATATATCAGAAGATAGGCCAAAAGATGGTGCATGAACAAAAGATAGTATGGGGAAGGAAAAGCTTAGGAAAAATCTCAAAGTAAAGGCAAGAAGACAGCCATTTAAACTACCAGATCTATAGCTTATGCCTAGCCAATAGAACAATACTTAGTATCATTGTTAGCTATCAACATGATACTTGGTCTTGAGTGGGGTATTGAGTGAGAGTAAAGGATCTGAAATCTGATCAGAGTGACCAATTGACAAGGAAGTGCATACAGGTGAGGCTGTCAAAAAGATTGCCAAGAAAGAATAGAGGGTAGAAGTATAGAGGTTAGCTTGCTAACCTACTAGGAGTTTTAAGAGGTTAGAGAAGTTAGATGTCTCAAGAGACTAATCTAGATTATAGCCAAATTTTAGTACAGACCAATAGTTGTAGGGTATGATGTAATGCCCCAGACTTGTACTAGCATAAATCACTACAAGAAAAGCCTAATAGTTACTTAGTAGGCTTAGGGAAAGCTTATCAGAGATTATTACCACTAGAGAAAGGCATCAGTAGTAAAGGGAATAGCTAGTAGAGATTAGAGATGTCTAATAGTACAGAGATAAGCCTTATTAGGGCTAGATCAGAGTAGAAGATAGGAGATCAGTGAAAGATCAAGAATAAGATAAGAAGCAAAGGTTTAGAAAGCTAGGAGTGGAAGAGAATAATCTAGAAAAGGATTTAGTGATTTGATATCCAGATAAGGATCTAATCTGAGATGGGATCTAAAATAGGGTTGTGGTAGAGATTAGATGGATTTGTAGATTAATTATCTTAGTTCTCAGTCATATTAATTAGATATAGCATGTATCCTCATGCTGGAGTGTCCTCATGGACTCCTTATAGACTTTAGGGTAGTGTATATAGCCTTTAGCCTCATGAAGGCCTCATATAGAGTACAAGAGTAGTAGTATTTAAGTAGGCACTGTACTGGATGTATTCCTTAGTCTGAATCACCTTGAATCATCACTCTAACTCTCTGTCTCTGTCATATCCTGGTCAATTGTCTACTCTAGTCATGATATCCCAGTCTTCTGTGTGTTATTCCATCCTTGTTTGTACATATACCTTTTCTGTTATTTTTACTTTATCTGTGCTATGCTATGTCCCATCCATGCTTCCACCTGGATCACAGATGCATTCTTACTTACTGCATATCCATTCTACTTTCTGACTCATTACATTTTACTTACAAATTCCTACTGCATCTCCATTCCTCTTGGTAATACTGTTAGTAAT
>JADGIP010000740.1:0-12229 GCA_016618355.2 Astraeus odoratus | reverse complement strand
GCTGCGCTCTTTACACTCGCAGCATTGTTGGCTATTGCCTATTCTGCCATCGTTTTCTTGTACCGCGCTCTTCGTCTGCGCGCGCGGAGTGCGGAAGGTTTGTACTACGACAAATATGGTCCGACAATCCTTTGTATTGTCCTGTTCATGGCCTTGGCGACGAATATTGGGATGCGGGTGGCAGAAATGGTGGGGCAGTGACAGCGTACATATCTCATATCTATGTGCAATCTAACTACCATGGAACGGTGTTTATTGCTTCACATACGAATTATAACGCCAGCTCCACTGCAGTCAGGTGGTAATTTTCTTTACCGAGAAAGAAATGTAAGTTTCTTGCTTAGTTAGATCGGAATATCAGTTATTTTGATCGAAAACATATCATACGAAATCCATCATGCATATGTCCAGGAGCACGCCATGTTGCTCTAGGGAACCTAGTATCTACGGCGGTCGGAACCTCTCGTAGAGAATAACTTGATAATATTCACGGAACAATCTAGTGATCCACGTCGATCACGTGACCACCTTATAGACAGTGGTCTTCTCTTTAACGGCCAAGGGGCAACCAGTTACCAGAACATGTAGCAGTGATGCTCCGAATACCCCGTCTGTCACGTAGAAGATCACTCGTTTCATCCAAGAGCTTGATGTCAACCACAACACCCAAAATTCCGCGCTTGCCGGTGCCGGACCTCCACGGCACTATGGCGAAATACCTCGACTCCATCCAACCGGTCCTACTGCAGGACGAGCTAGATGGGGGTCCTCCATTTGCTGAAGCACTTAGTCGACAACGAGAGCTCGTCTCTTCTTTTGTCAGCGGTCCTGGGAAGGTCGCACAGGCTCGTTTGCACGCACTAGAACGGGTGTCTCCACACAATTGGCTGAACGATAATTTCTGGTTGAAAAAAACGTATTTGGAGTGGAGAGCCCCGCTACTCATAAACTCTAATTGGTGGTTAACTTTCGTAAACGATGCCGAGGTGCCTGAGGAGGTTATAAGAGATCGAGGGGAAGGATTCACTTCCTGGCAGATTAGAAGGGCCGCCTGCTTAGTCCACGGTATTCTCGATTTCAAACATAAACTGCTGTCGTGCGTAAAGTTGTCCATCTGTGGAGCGCAATCTGATGTGTAATAGACAACAACTATACCCACCTACTACTCGCCTAGGTATGTCGGTCGATTGATTCTTCTCCCACAAACCTCATACGAAGACAGGCATATGGTTAAGTCGCTGCACATCCTCGATATTCAATGTTTGCCGTGTCCCTCAACACATTTATGACACCCTTACCGTTCCCACTGCCCCTAATTCCCGCTGGATGTCTACTGTTGTCGTTATGGCGCACGACTTCTTTTATGCGCTCCGTGTCGCTGATCCTGAGACTGGTGCACCTTCGAAACTAGATAAAATAGAAATGGGCCTTAGACATATAGTGTGGGATGTGCTTCGGAGGAAAGAACACGGTGAAACGGCCATAAGGGTGGGGGTCCTGAGTTCCGATGGAAGGGATGAGTGGGCAAAGGTGAGACTTCTCGTGTTTAGAAGTCAGGTCAGCTAATACTCTCTGAAAGAACTACGTTCATCTCCGCTCCCTTTCTCCAGTAAACGTTCGATCTTTGGATGCTATCCATGAATGTCTTTTCGTCCTCTCCCTTGACCACTGGTCAGCACCGTCTACCCCAGATCTCAACCACGAATCGACATTACTGACTTTCCCAACGGAGAATGCTGTACCACGGAGTTCACCGATGGAGCCTAGTTCTGGTAATCGTTGTCCTCCGTACTCAATGATACCTAACAGCACCGAGGGGTATTCAACATTTTCGAACCTACCGCTACCCAACCCAACCCCGCGGGACCTCTTTGAGCACCAGCAACGCACTCGAGCTCCACCTGCCCTGCAGAACCGCTTCTTTGACAAACCTCTTCAGCTGATAGTTGAGCGTACTACACGTGCCGGTGCCTGCGGGGAACACGCAACGGTGGATGCCCTAGTTCCAAGTGTTGTCTGTGAATGGGCAGTGGCAAGGGCTGGTGGGACTTCTCTTATCGGAGGTATGGAAGAAGTGCCACTTGCATATAGTGAATCAAGCAGTCCAGGAGCAAGAACTGGTGTAGAGTGGGAGAGGCTTGACTTCGTTACGTCCCAACACATCGAAAAAGCCATTGTCGATGCTACATGTCGTGCAGAGAAACTTGTTACTGACTCGGATCACAACGTATTGTACTTCACAGAGTTTGGCGGAGACGAGATGCAGCGTGTATGTGAGTCTCTTCGCCCCCTTACTCTGCCACTCATCGACCCGATATCTAGCCAAACATTCCCCGGACGCCTTCGTCCAACTTGCAATGCAACTCGCTTACTATCGTCTTCATGGGCGTACGACGCCCGTGTACGAGACGGCCCTCACGCGAGCTTTCGAGCACGGCCGTACAGAAACCATTCGAAGTCTCACACGGGAGAGCTTTATGTTCGTACGAGCATGCGGGTCTTGGAAATATCGGCCTATCCAAGGAGACGATTCTCGAACAGGGAACATGGACGAAGGAGAAGATAAAGCCGTGAGTTTGGCAATGTCTGCAACCCCTGCGAAGATCTGATCTTCAATTCTTTGCCTCAGTACTCTATCTCATCGCTCCGCACTCTCCTTGTTTCTGCCCTTCGCGTGCACGGTTCGCTGACACGCGCGGCTCTCACGGGTCATGGCATTGACCGACACCTACTAGGGTTGCGGAATGTCCTCCAGTCCGAGTGGTCCTGGCTTGACACTGTCTCCGATAGAAGCGGTAGTAAGCCAGCAATGGAAGGCAAATTGTCTGCTCTTCATGGTGGAGATTCGTGCGAAGAAAAGAACAGGGCAACTTTGCGGGAGCCTGGAGCAGCCCTTGCGCTCTTCGAACATCCTATCTTTCACAAAAGCCAGACGTGGCGGCTAAGCACTAGTGGTTTAAGTGAAGGATGGCATTTTCGAGGGACCGGGTGAGTCTCTCAGCCTGTTCGACTAGGAGTTCGTTGTCTTCGTGGATACTGCTGGAGAGGGCACTGTTGCATTATGCTCAAGTTGAAAGACTGGGATCTGTCTGTTATACTCGTGATCCATGTGCTCCTATGCTCCTTTGTCCTCGTTTACATAGTGGAGCTGTGTTGGCTAACTGGATCTTCTAACATCGCCAGGTTCGGTGCACCATATCCAGATGGGTATGGCATTAATTGTAAGTACTTCTTAACCCACCGCCCCTCATCGTTCATGTTTGCCTGATCTCTCTCAATACACAACATCTCAAATAAGATCTCATTGCTCCGACCTCGATCAAATTCTGCATCGACTCCAAACATTCCTTCCCACAGACCTCCACACGTGCATTCATGGCAAATATTATGAGCGCCCTTAAAGATATGCGAGAAATTTGCCTTGGTGCAGAGAAATTGGACGGAGAAGAGGGAGGAGGTACCGGAAAGAGTACGACTGTGAAAAATCATACCAGCGATCATGTTCTGGTGGGGGATGGGAGCAAACAGTTAGGTGGACTTGGAGGTAATGCTGACCCCAGTGCAAGCCTAAGTGCAGGTAGGCCCAAGCAGGCACGTCTTTATGCACGACTCTAGATATGTTGTCCTTGTGGTTGTGAAAGTTTGCTACTTCCCCTCTACTTATGATGGGTTCGGCATGCCTGGTGGCTTCCAGGGGTCACATGGTGCACACCTCATCCTGCAAGGTACCTTCGGATGTGCTATCAGTTGGAACGCATTGTTAACTACAACAAAATAGAAAATTGCTTGTCTCTGCACAACTACTATCCCATCTGTATGAAATAATGCAAGCATGGGAAGCATGTCATTCTTGGGATCATACAGCAGTGTCATGGACCTCCATCTAGGCTCTTCGTCTGCACGCACGGAGTGCAGAAGGTTTGTACTACGACAAGTATGGTCCGACAATCCTTTGTATTGTCTTGCTCATGGCCTTGGCGACGAATATTGGGATGCGGGTGGCAGAAATGGTGAGGTAGTGACAGCGTACATATCTAACTACCGTGGGACGGTGTTTATTGCTTCACATACAAATTATAACGCCAGCTCCACTGCAGTCAGGTGGTGATTTTCTTTACTGAGAAAGAAGTGCAAGTTTCTTGCTTAGTTAGATCGGCGTGACCACAGAAAATAATCAGGAACAATAAGGAACCTGCGTTTGTGAAGGTCCTGGATGTGAGGTAGAAACTCTGGCAACAGTAACTACAGCTCAGCAATACCATACTTCATATTACGGATGATGTTGTCACGTTACGCGAAGTGTTTGTTAAGAAAAATAGACATGACCAACTGAGGATTATCGGTTGGGGGGATCGTTGTGGCGGGTATCAGTTGAGTATTCGTCTAAGTAGGATAAGTTCCACCACATTCAAGATCGTGACCATCAGCAACCTCCGAAAAAATTCCCCACCTGCGCGTCACGCGGCGCTCCCTTCGGGCTATGGGGCATATCCATATGGGGCATGGGGACCCGGCGATCTTGTTCCGCCTAGTGCGGCAGGATTGGGACTTCTCGCTCGATCCTCCATCCCACCATAGCCATAGCCCGCCTGCGGACCTGGCGACGCACGACCCTGCATATCATATGCAACTGCTGGCCCAGGACTCCTGGTCCTGGCCATCTGCGTCATGGGAATGGCCTCTACTCCGTGATCGGAGAGCCCATCGCTAAACGTGTTGGGTACGGGACCTCTGTATGGGTCATAGTACCCCGATTGCCCGAATGCGCTAGGGTCGTCGTGGTAAGGTTGGTTGGGATTAAGGTGGGGGAGCGGGGGTACTGCATAAGGGTCATGCCCTGCACCAACGGAAGAGGCCCCAACCGACTGGGCATAGTTTCCTCCCGGGCTCGGAGCCCGCGCCAAGTTAATGTCGGATTCATTCTCAGCACCGAAGCCAGCGCGTCCGGTGGAATTCGTGGGGAGCGCGTGCACATCAGCGCCGTGGCTGTTAAGTTCTGGCCACTTGATGGCTTCGTCTGGTGAGGTTCGCATTTAGATTCCAGCCACAAGGGATTCGCAGGAGGTGCTTACTGTCATCGAAATCAGAGAACCGTTTTCGAGTGAACTTCCATACGAAAAAGCAGATTATTCCAATAATCGCCACGCCACCGGCGACAGACAACCCTATGATGGTACCAGTTCCGATACCACCTGAATCTGAATCATTGCTTGTTGGCGGGGATGTATTAGATGGGGCAGAGGATTGCGTGAGCGTGACAACGCTAGTGACGAGTTGACCATTCTCATCGGTCGCAGTCGTGTCCACTACTGTGTTCTTTGCAGAAGTACTAGCTGCAGAGGGTGCAGAAGTTGTGACGGGTCCAGCGCTGGTGGTCGTCGCTGCAGCGGTCGAAGCAGCTTGAGTTGAAGACTGTTGGGAAGTGGTTTGGGCAGCCGCAGAGCTTGTTTGTGTCGTAGGAGCAGCAGTTGTAGAGGTGTGAGCGGCAGAGGATTGCGCTGCGTTCGTAGACTGAGAGTTGGTGGTTGTAGAAAACTCAATTACTTGACGCAGCTGCATATGGTCGCGTGGCTGGTCACGGCCCACTACTGCATTCTGTGAAGCAACCACTAAACCCGAAGACGCTGCGAATAGGACTAAGGACGACCTAAGGACTTTCCGCATACTGAATGGCAGAGAATGGAAAGGTGGGGGACTGCGTGTGGCTGGACAGGTGAAAAAGGAGAGTGGGTGTGTAAACGAATTTCCGTAGCAGTGTCCCAGCTAAACACCGCCGTCGTCGCAGGTCGCTGTGACAACGGCAAAGCTGCACGGGGGCGTATAATTGCGTATAGAACAAAAACTTGAGTAGAATGCTTGCTGGAGGGTACCAAGAGTGGGCTTACTTCACTCGAGAGCGCCGAGAAATGCAAGAACAGCAACTTGCTCAGTGGAGCTGATGAAGTGGAGCAATAAGAAGGTGGCAGTGCAACTAGGAGCGATGTTGGTCACGTGGACGTGCAGGCACCGTACAGCCAAGCGCAGCAGCCACCGGCGCCGGTTTCCGGGTTCTCTGGTGACGTGGACGCGCTCGCGGTCAAGTTCATATCAAGGCCATACGTCCATAAGATATGACGAGCACATGGTTGGACTTGGCAAGACTACATATCACACTGTATATCACACTAAATGTACACAATAATACCTCGGGTAACCACCAGCTTCGTCTGTTGGACGCTGATGGCTGGCATCTAATCCAACGACCTCCTGCCCAAGAGCTTCTCAATTTCCCGATGCTCCCGGAGCCACGTCGAGAACGGTTTTTCCTGTCCCGTGCTAGACAGCCCGCGCATCTCCAACAGATAATCAGTGAACACGATCAGCGTTCCATACCGGAATCTATTGAAAAGCCGATAAGCAAAAATAGTGTGCTAGGAGTGGCAGACGGACAGATAGTTGACCGCAACGTTCATCAACTTGCGGTGTTTAGCGCTTCCTCTGTCACAAGCCCCCACCTTTAGTTTATAGCTATAACATAATCACCATCAAAGAACGGAAACGAGTCGAGGGTTGGCTCACTCGTAGATTGCCTTGCGAAGGTTCTGCACGTCTTGCATCAGATCAATAGCACGGTCAGTCAGGCGTTTGGCTAGCTTCCCGTAGGACAGAACGCCGACAAGTTGCAAAATTGTCTTGTACTCCCCTTGTGTTGATCAGTTAGGTAATCATAATCAGCAATCGTCGCACCTTGCAAGTACGCCTCTTCTTCCGAGGGACCATCGATCGAATCATAACTCGTGACTTCTGCTTCTTCGATAGTATCCCCCTCGTCTTCTCCAGACCAGTTCATGATCGTTGAGATGAGAGAAGCTGTGATCATTCCCGTAGTCGTGCGTCCTCTTCCCATTTGACAGTTGAAGATAAAGTCACCCGCCTGAGGATAGCCTAAACGAACACGTTCCAATAATTGGGAAAGTGCATCCGGAAGAGGCGCTTGCTCGTCGGTCTGATCACAATACGTGGGTTAGACATACGCTCCGATGTACATTATACATACAATAGCCACGCGATCATAATCGACCTGATTTGCAGGATGTCAAGTTGTGCTTATGGAATATTGAAACTAAGCTTACCTTATATCCCTCTCTCACCATCAGATTGAATACATCTCGTGGTGTCATAATGTCTTCTTCGGAAACCGTTTCCCATATCGGTATAATGTTAAACACACCCGGACGCTCCTCAACTTCGTCATGAAGGAGGATCCGCCCTTCTCCTTGCCTGACTTCACGAAGGACGTCAAGCTTGAGCCGTGCTTCCATGTTTTCCACCATATTGGTGGTCACCCCAGTCGCCCTGTGAAAAGCGTCCATTTACACCCACCCATCTCAAGGCAATCATGACGTACTCGACATTTTCAAGTGGTTTGTCGACTAGCCGGAGAACATGAGGTCGGCCAGCCACGTAAATGACGGGTTCCTATGATAGGTTGAGCACAGGAGCCTAGCTAAGGATGGGCTCGTACCTCTCTTAACGATGTCCAGAACACTACATTACTGCCATGTGGCCCAGCATCTACTCTCTGCAGTGCTCGACGAAGTCTACACGAAAGTTGTAAGAATGATACGTTAAAGGGGCCTCCACTTACCCCTGGACGGTAGGCATTCCGCTGGAATGACGGAATTAACCAGTATCCGCAATAGCACTGACGAGGACATACCTTCCACACACCATCTTTCCATCCCCAGCACCATCAAAGGCCAACGTCGGATCGCCGGAAGACGATGCAAATTTGAGAGTTAACGGCAGGCGACGGAAATTGGGCGCTCCTTCGATCCGTCTGTTGGACGTTAGCGGGCTCTCGACATTCCAGAGAAATCATCACGCACTCTGGCAGCGTCATCTTCTGTAGGTTAGAGAAGAAGTCACTCTTAAGGATGGTAGATGCAGACAAAATGCTTCCGGAGCGGTTGACCACCACTTGCTTGACTTCGTCAGGGTGGGCCACACCGCCATCGACATCCGTCCGCTCCAAAGGTCTCAGCGCATGTAGACCGTCTATGATAAGCTCTTTCTGGAAGGTCTTGATTACTGTATAGTTGTCAGCAAAGGTGCAACAAATAACAGAGCGAAAGATATTTGACCTGGTCGATCCTCGATGAACTGTTCGAAACTCTCTACAGACCGGATGGTGTCGGGCATAGTAGACTGCAAAAAAGCTTGGAAAGCTATCAGCTCAAAGTATCGCCGTAGGTTTTGTAGACCTGCAAGATCCATCAGAAGGCAGGTAAGCGACACATGTCTTCGTTTACCTTTTGACGCATGCACCCGTTTCTGCTTCTCATCTGTAGCTTGCTCTGCTCTCAGACGTGCTTCTTCGATCTGATCTCGCACGTTGAACACTGTGGCACAGCGATCGATTGCTTCATCAACTGCGTTCTTGACTGCTGGTCCCTTACGCACGATACGCAACAAGCCTGGGTGTTTATTAGAATATGCCCCGTTACATACAGTGTGGCTCACTGTTTATAATTTGGTATGACGGACGCTTGTTCACGGGTTCTTCTCCAAAGATGTCCGTACCCGTGGTTGATATACTGGATATAGACCGGGTGAGTCGAGGACTGGTCTGCTCAATTTGTCTGTTCAACTTCAGCCATTGTTGAATCAAGAGGATTATGACCTGCCCATCAACAAGGGAATCTCAGGTGAATGACCTCGTCTGCGGCGTGTAACGTGTTTGTCTCACCGATGTCATTGTGCTTCTTCCGCGACCCAGTTGACAGTTCACCACAATAGCACTATTTGTAGATTCTGTGCGAACGACTAACTCCATAAGTTCGCTGATGTCTGTGAAGTCCGGCGGGTGTTCCGAAGTGATTGGAATACGGGCATATTGAACTTCAACGTCAACGTCCGTTCGGCGGGACGACATTATATCCTTAAGAACCATGACATTTGATGGTCGTACATCCTCCCACACGGGTATAACGGAACCATCAGCAGTCTCTGTGTGCAGTAGGACTCTTCATGTATAGTTAGTGAACATATCCAAAGTCGGACAAGGACTTCACTTCACCTCCCACCAAACGCTTCCAACTCCGCAAGGACATCATCCCTGAGTCGTTCTTCTAGCACTTCCAACCGAGAAGCAGAAATACCACCATAATCTACGACAGGGATGAAGCCAAGTCATGAGAGCATACCAGAGACCTAGCTGACCTTTCATGTTTCGGAGGCTGAAACGCTCCCGCCTCAAACAGTACGGCGCACCGTTGATGTAGACAATAGGCTCCTCTCTTAGTGTCACCCATACTACCTTGTTCGCGTTTGGGTAGTTCTCCTTGACGAGGCAAACGACCTCATCGATTGCTGCTTCTGTAGGCTGTCCGCAAGCATAGATATTCGTACCAGGTATATTCCTGAAGTTGATGGCGCCTCGGACGGAGTGTAGGACACGTTGAGATTTGGACAGCCATTGATCGGATTTCAAGAGAGTCCTTGCCCTGCGATGAACAAAATTTCATGAAATAGGCATTGAGCCCTACATACCCCTCTCGCAAAATAATGCCACTACGATTCTGTTAAGTGACGCGCCGATTAACGATCGTGCCTGCAAAGTAGGAAATGATCTGACCTTCACAACATGATCGCTGTATTCGTCTCCGACCAGCTGTCCACCTGTCATTTCCACGTCGTTCTTCTGGCCTGCTACCATTGATTTGTCGGCAGCTCCTGACCGGGATAAATGAGAGAGGTCATTGATAGGTGCAAACACATTTAACCGGGATCCCTGAGACTTCCTGAGGAATTTCACCTGGCTGAGGGAGTATTAGAGTGGTTTTTCGGATTGCCCTTTGGAAACAGCTTACTTCCATATTTCAGATCTAGTCTGGACAAATGTGAGTATATGCTAAAGAACAGACCAAAGGAGGTAAGCTGACCTTTAACCACTCTGAAAAGGTTTGGTTAAAGTCTGGAACAGTGTCAACGTAACTTGCAAATGCGATCATGAACAAACTTGTAGCAGGTTAGCCCTCAATAGTACCAAAAATTATTCTCTAAGAGCCACATACTACTGTTCGAGAGCTCTGCTAGCCTTATTCAATAGCTCCTCTCTCTTCTCCTCGTCCTGATCAGGAGTGGTAAGGGAATACTTGATTCTATGTATTAAGACATCCTCTCGGAGGTTAATTACGTGGTCACCTGTACCAGATACGAATGGTTATTCGAGACTGCTAATGCAGCCCATTCCTGGTGAGCGAGAAGGGTATATAGCACGCACATGTATCAATAACCCGATCTACAAGCCGTTTGGCCTGAAGTCCATGGTCTAGCAATCCGAGCAAGCTAAGAATGACACTATAATTGCCTTGATGTGCCTTGCGCAAGTTTTCCAGTAAAGACGGTTGTGCCATAAGTAAAGCAATAGCCGATTGTGAGTGCAGGTCTGTAGTTGTAAAATGCAGCCTTCAAGCATCCCCCGCCATCTAGCGAAAGTCGTACGTACATTGTTGCAATACATATGTCAGTCGTAACAATGATCTATTGGAATCCTGTTGTGCACTTGCGAGATCCAACGCTTGTGCTAATTTTATGTCTGTGGCGGGCTAGAAGAAAGAATCGGACACATTACTCACGGAGTTAAACACCTTTATTGAACTTACCTGATTGGTGGGCTGGGGATGAACATTAATGGTGTAAATGGAGTGATACACCAAAAATTACTCACCGTATTATAACCAGACGTTCCGTTTTGAGCTTTATTTGCGCCAGCATTAACCATGCTGAGGAATGACTTGTTCGCATATGGGTCCTCAAATCCTTGGCGGAGTACCATTTTCCTTCTAACAATAAGAGCTGCAACCATGGCGAATGTAGTACGCACGGCACCAACACCGCAGGAGAAAACCAATGCACTACGCAAAGGGTCTGCGTCCTTGATGACACGTAGATATGCATCAAGGTAATTATCCTGAACATGGTTCATCATATGTTTCAGTGGCAAATGGAATGCGGCTTTACCTCTATCGGGCGATGTGGGCTAATGGGAATTCTAGGTAATTTAGAAGGCTTGGCATGTCGTTGAAGAATGGAAGAATGGAAGAACCTACCGGTGATACTTCACATGGCCGGCGACAATTGACTCAGACACTTTGGACAGGCGCTATGAGGATGACTTTACCTCGACATTCCATCCATCTAAACGCATATTTTCCCATAGTTCACGCGGTGTCCTCACATTTGACTTATCTACATGCGTCCACGTCGGTAAAATGGCACCATCTCCAGCTTCCGTAGCTTTTGTTCCGAAATGACTCAGTTACGTTGTATGTGATTGTTCTCGTAGATAACGTACCGAGTTCGTTGTGGGTCAGAATCAAACCACCATACCTATCATTGACAAGTGAGCATGCTTTGTCAGTCGGCTCACCATATGCATTCTTACTTGGCTGCTTCTTGAAGAATGTCGTTCTTCAGGCGGGTCTCGATCGCTTCCAGATTTTCTGCGCGATCAGACAGGGAAAGTGTCCTACGAGGTTCTGAGGCATCCCGCAATACAAATGGTCGCCCGGAAATGTAAACTAGTGGTGTAATTCAGTACACTCAGTGTTGCAGTTTCAAGTCTGCTTTAAACCCTTGTAGATGGACTGACCAACTGGCTCTTCTCGGGTGGAGAACCACACGACATGAGAGGGATCCGGAGTTCCTGGGCGACATCTAAGCACAGATAATATGGCACGAAGACCTTGCGTCCGTGGCTGGGCAACCCCGAAAACATTCAAGTTGCCCTGACGAGGAGCTCTGAAGTTGGGGGCACCATGAACATTGAGATCTATGTCAAGCGCACGACCTGTAGAAAAGCGCACAATAAGTGCCTGGATGAACTGTTGGAAAGTCGCGCAGACGCTGACCGGAAGGATGGTAATCCGTCTTGAGGATGAAACCCCTGGAGAGGACACTACCGGTCCTGGTTTTGACGATGGAAGCTTCTGATCGTTTCAAATTCACCATCAGGTCTAGTGGCTCTATAGCTTCTTTGGTTGGAAGGGAAAGTCTTGACTCGCTCGCCGAACGAGGACTGTTATCGCGAGGACTCAGGTGCTCTCCTGACACCAGCGACTTATGAGCAAAGGGTGCTGACGCTGGACGCGCGTCAGCGCGGGGATCTGCCATTGCATGAGAGGTGTCGGGGTGCATATCTGGCATGAAGAAGAAATGGGTCGGCGAGAAAAGGTGGCAGACCACA
>JADGIP010000738.1:0-12239 GCA_016618355.2 Astraeus odoratus | reverse complement strand
TCCGACTGCGAATATGACGGCAGAGAGGAGAACGATGGTTTCTTTGGGGTCTGTAGTTGTTCTGCCTGAATGCCGATGGCGCTAACCCCGGTTTCACCGCCATCCAGTTTGACCCTGTGGATCGTGAACCTCTCACAGAGCCACAGGTGACTACCAACAAGGACGGTCAATACCAGTGCAAGAAGCACGGGTCTGCGAGTGAGTTGCGATCATCCCATCCGATGTTAACCACTCACCGGTGGCTTGGTCCGCTTCTAAGGTTGCAGCCAATGTTTCGGGTGGAAGAAACAACTCACAAGATTAAGAGCAGCTGCAAAGAAAGCCGGGAAGAAATAATGTATCACCTCGTTCTCGATGTGCTCTTGTAATAATATAGCCAATGTACAATGTGTGGCTGTACATGCAGTGGTGATTGTCTAGCTTTGGCGGTGATCGGACAGGTGCTTTCCGGTTAGTGATCGATGCCGCTTTATGTAGCTTAGTTAGTGGATTCTAATGCCCATCCATACATTCAATAAGATGGGTATAGAAGATCATCTGTCTTGCTGGTGTCACCCGGGATGCATGTGGTCCAGCTACCGTCTCGCCAAACTGTTCTGTTCGGCCAGAGTCTGCATTGTCACCTCTTCTCGCATTGCAATGACCAAACAATGCTGAATTTCAGACAAGTGACACTTCATGCGATACGGACATGGATACCTAGGCAGTAGGTGAATTTCTACAGTCGAGCGGTGAACTAGTCTGCCGCATATTCCTCGTTTCTCTGTCATCTTTATTGTCACTCGAACCTCCCGTTTGATGTCTGGATTTTATGTCTTTCGGCAATTGGTCCTTCATCGATATCATCAACCTCCAAGGTGCGAGGTGTCTTCGTATAAATGATGTTTTGATTGATAGTTATCCATATGTTTGATGGGCTGCTCGACGGGTGCATCAGCCGCTGGCCGTAACGGAGATGAAAGAGCCTCCCCGAATAGCCCAACAATCTTTCGGTAGCCCCGTCGAAGTCCGTAATGTGCAGCATGGGATGCTCCCGGTATTTCTCGTATAATTGCTGGTCTTCTTCAGTGATCTTACAATAGCGACTCTTGAACAGCCTAATGAGCTCTTTCAGCAGCTCTTCGAGGGGTTTACGTTCTAGAAAGACGTCGCCCTCGAGCACGATAGGGTAGAAGAGGAAGCTTCTTTTGACGAAGTCCCCTATATTGAACGTGTGGGCGATGAAAACGGACCGTCTGTCAATACTTAAAGTGGAGGGCGAGAACATGAGCGCAGTCCACATAAGCACGTATAAGATAGATTCCAGGACATCTTGCAGTGTGCGGACGGTATGTTTGCTTTCCACGAAGTTCGCGGACATGAGCTACCAGGTTCAAAGTCCTTTACGTACCGCTCATTTAGGGGCTATCTCTGTTGTTGGTATTGATAACTCCCAATCTATCAGATAGCCTCGCCCCTTGCAAATGACGATATTTCCAACGCTGATGTCACGATGCAAGATGCCGATGCTATATGCCTTTTCATGGGCCATAGTTGTTGGTCCGGGATAGGACGACATGTTACAAGAACCACTGCTTACCAAGGAGTGCATCATGAATCGCTTGCACGAGTTCGCGAGAAGAGGAAAATTCTGTCGATTCCTTACCAACAATATCAGGCACGAGTCTATAGTGTTGACGGAGCATAATGGCTGTTTGCGAATCTGCCCAGGGAGATCCCACATTTGGCACTCATGTCGGGCGCACAGATTGTTTAAAAGCATTGATACCCAAAGCAAGAACAGCCTCCCCTTATGAAGTACCCTCCAGCTAAGCATGGTAGGCTGCGGTACGCCTTCAATTAATGCAACCATAAACTACACCAAGCCTGTTGCTAGGGTCTCGAATGGCTCTTAAATAAGCTTTGGAACTCATGAGAAAAGTATAACATGCAGTCATCGGTACATACGGGTACAGATGGTATAGTATGAGCTGAGTACGGTACATCCCTCTTGGTGGTCAATTATCGGCCATCTGGCCTCGGCTCTGAAAACCACATGGGATGTCATCAGTGATCCGGCACATGTACAAGGCAGGGAGCGGGAGAAATGAAACACTCACGCGACCACTGTACGCTCAGAATTAAATTATCATACCCCTTCCCATTCAACTTCTCCATCGCCCTCTGCGCGTTCGCCCTGTCTTCGAAGCTCACAAATGCGAATCCTTTGCCGACACCGGTCTCTCTGTCCCTACCCACATACACGCGGACCACGCGGCCAAACGCACCGAAGAGCTCGCGCAGGTCATTTTCTTGCGTTTCTTCGGAGATGTTGGTCACGCGCAGTGTAGGGAGATCCTCGCGCGAACCGCCCGGACCGCCTGCGCCAGGGCCCCGGGCCATGGACTCGCCAGGCCCACGAGTCCGCATTGAAGGGGGCACGTATTTGCCCGTCGTGGGTGCGGGGGCGGGCTCGGCCGCTGCACTGGTGAAAGGACCCTCGTCAGGTGTGGAAATCTCTGTGGGTAAGTGAGCAAGTCGGAGATGTAAACAAGAGTTGCGACATACCGGCTGTTTCCAGGCCCGCGAGGTGGTCCTTGTAGGGACACTTGGCAGTGAAATGGTCTCCTTTGCAGAGTCGGCAGGCGACTTTTCCAGCGCCCGCTTTGGCCAGTTCTGTCTTGAGCGACTGCTCCGCAGATGGCTCGGGTTCGGATGACTGAGTTGTAATATGGACCAGTCTCAGTTATGTGGGCGACGTCCAGCGATGATAAATAGAAAAAGAAAGACGTCACCTTGTTACCAGGGCTCAATTTGAGCGTCACGTTCTCTCCGACGGTCGTGGTAGCGTTATCGGGCCCATCCTTGTTACCTCTTTCCTGCCCGAACTTAGCCCATTTTTTACGTTCAGCGACGACATGTTCTACGACGGCTTTTTGCAGGGTGCGCTTTATTCTACGGGTAATCTGTTGGATTGGTCGGGGACAGCATTATATTTTGAGATAAACGCTACGGTCCACAGCACGAGAAAGACAGACAGACCTTCACTTTCTTTCCCTCATCGTTAATGGCGTATTCAACAGTAACACGGATGCCGTTCTCGTCGATATAATCTTCGACTTTGCTGGGTTGATCTGTTAGTTGTATCAGTTAACCGTAGTAGCGATCAGATAAGGGCCCTAATGCGATATGCAATACAGAGGAAAAGAGTACTGTAGTCCACCACCCGATAACGGGGCGTCGTTGACTACGTGAATTGAACGGTAACAGTAACTTACCGAGTTCATCGACATCATCGGCCCACGAAGTTTTTTGAGCGCTGTTCGTAATCCGCCCTCATAAGTCCCATTATCCAGTGGAAACTGGACGAAACGGACGTACGCAGCGGTTGCCATTCTATCCTGTAAGAAAGTAGTACAAGTAGTTGTTTTTCGCGGAGCGGTTTGCGGGATCGATACTGGCCAGGCAGCCTGCCCACAGCTTCAGGTTCCGATCACGTGATCACAAGTACAGGAGTTGTCGTCGTCGAGTTACGACGTTGGTTGAAACCTGCACCATGCCTTGCTACCAGCTCCTCGAACGTTATTCCTTGCCGAGAGAGATGGCCTCGACACTCTCTGTTGCTGCTGCATTTCAGGTCTCACTTTACAAGCCGTCTGCAAGCAGTGTCAAGCACTATACAGTAAACCTCAAATAGCACGTTCCTCACCATGGGATGCATATCCAGGTTCAAATGTTACATGATAGCGATTCTCCTGTAATTTCGCGAAAAAGCGTACCTATCCCCACGCTCCCAACGTTTACACTACCATGTCAGCTATGCCACACATCAAGGGCGTCACTTACATACCTTGTTCTGGCAGCCTGATTGGTATGACGCGTCCGCTGTATCAGCATGAAGTACATTCACATGCGCTGGACAGACCTCTCCAACCACGCCCATTTCCATGTCCCGACCCTTTCACATTGACATAAACTTCATCCTCCCATCCAGGCATGACAGTCACCGCAGGCGGTGTTCTCGTTGACGGAACGCTTTGGGGACGACTGGGGAATATGTCCTCGTCATGGTCATTTTGTATTTCAGGTTGTGCAGATATGCGTTCGGTCATGGGTTGTGGTTTGGGAATTTCAGGGAGAAGAACCTGAATGGAACCCAGCTGGAGGTACCACTATGTCCGAGAATGAACAGACGCAAGATTATAGGGTGCGTGCTACGCTAGCTTCGGTATATGATCTGTGACGTTCCACGAATAGATATGCAGAAGAAGACCTCAAGACCCAATCTCTTGCCGGCTTTGAGACCGACTTTATCCTCAACTCTACGAACCCACGGCAAGCAGTGGGTGACTATAGCTAGTCCAGTACAGCTGCATTCAGAACAGGTTCGACCGAACTCAAGCTGCGGGAGAGGTTGCAGACGCACTTACCAAGTCCGGTATCGAATTACAGACGTTTACTCCGAGACTGCCCCTAGCCAAGTTCGTTTCGCACTGCTCCTCGCGTTAGTGCTTCATCTCCAGATGTCCATGTGTTCACTCTGTATTGTGGCAATATGAGATTGTCATGGCTCCGCTCTCCGCTCGAGGTTGCTGATGCGTTGGTGCGCACTCGCAAAAAGATATACAATATCACTCGTAAACATGCCGTGCACACGGACACTTCCTCCAAAACTGTATTCCGGAATCTGTACGCCTTTTTGTTCTCGCCATGTTGGATGTTACTGAATCTCCTGTGTGGGCGGAAGCGGTGCATATATCCACATCTCTATCCACTCCACAACCGGACCCTCCCAGCCTTCGGAAACCCACCCTTCCCTCTTCAGTACGACCGAATGCCAGCTCACGACACACCTTCCACCGGCTATCACTTTCACTCTCCCCATCGTGCAATTGTATGTACGTATGAAACACAGAGTTTGGTCGGGTGGAACCTCACTCCTTCACCACCCCCCTGTACCAACACCTCTTTTGCCTTATCATCTTCCAACAAATACCTCCTGGCACTCTCTACTTCCAACGGAAGCCATCTTGTGATCTCCACCTCTCCCTTTCCTCCTGGCCTATCTTCCCTGCAGCATTCCCCGCCAGTTACCCATGCTCAATGCTAGCCAATCGCTGATCCCTATAATGGCTGCACTAAGCATCCCTGCAAGAATGAGATACAGGCTCACAGTCCCATGGACACCCTTGATCTCGAAGATCCTGGTACGCAGACCAACCCTGGTTCGTTAGTTGCAGGGGCACTTCCCTATATTCGATATTCGTGAGGCGATCAAAGTCAGTTTGATAGTTAGCTGGAAAGAGGATTTCTCTGCAGATGGCAGGGAAGCTTATACTGCCGCAGAGGGACGAGGATCACACAGCCATTGTGCGACTTCTAGAATCGTATTGATTCCGGCAGGCGGGTGAGCTGGTATCAGTATTGATCAATCTTTTCACGATGGTGGTTATCGTGCTACGCATCCAATTGCCCTTGAGTCGAGATCTGTAGGTAGGGGTGCGCTTTCTTTCCGACATTCCATGCATATCCCATGACTTGGACATGAAGGTGTATAGCGGGTCCCTGACTAGTCATTAAGGGGTCAGTTACCAGATTCGGCTCCACGCTGCACATCCGAGTGGAGTTCTTATGGACAGTAATAGTCTTTCCAGTTCGGGCTTCTACTAATAGGCGAAAACTCAATCCGACGGGTCATTGGTTTCGCCCCGTTGCACCTCCCAGGGTATGGCACACAGCGAACGAGTCGTTGCCAGGATTGATGTATATTTGTGTATCTGCACATATGAATAGGTAATAAACACTACTATTTGACCTTGTTGTGATTCATCCCTTCATTGAATAGAGAGCAAGACCATGAATAAAATCGGCCAAGACGCCAGTCGTTCATAGGCCATACAACGTATAGATCTGTATCGTACACCACTACTACACTACCAAGAAAAACTGCTGGAGATAGCATTTAAAAGTATGCTGCATAGACCAAATCCCAATAGTAACAACACCGAATGAATGGAATGACCTAGTACAAGTACCGGAACTGTTTCCTCCGCATTACTGCTTCTTCAAACGTAGTGCCCTCCAATTCCGCAGCCTTTTCAATTCGCTCGAGTTGAGCTCTCTCCATAGAATCTATCTCCAGTTGTTCCATGTGCTTGTTTTCACATATCAGCAGGCGCCGAATGACTTGTAAAACGAGGTCAGTCCTATTACTATATCCTTCATAACAATAAAGCAAGCCATTACTGCAAGCTACGATGATCCCAAATGCATATGAGCACGACGTAATCAGCATTGTTTGATGATACCGTGGGCCCCAACTTGCTTTCCAGATGTATGATCCAATGCTGTAGAATAAAAAGGTTAGTGTGAACGAAGACGGATGTCGTACCATGCATTGTGACTTACATGCTTCCGGCACGGCTAATACTAGTCACTAGCGCGAGGGCTACGGCACGCTTAGAAGGTGGTCGAGGGAACGTATTAGCAGCCCATACTATTGTTACTGCGTTCCCTGGTTAACGAAGTGTCAAGAACTACAGAACCTAAATGACCTAGTTGAGGACGTACCAGTATACCCGATGGTCATCAAATATAACGAGAAATACCTTGGTGCAGTCGCCATTGTCGATGCTGCAATAATGTATCCGACAATAGCAACGCCCCACCATATGATCAAATGGAAGAACCGTTCGCCAGTGCGATCTGCTCGCATCGCAGTAATTGACATCTAGTAGGTACAGTAAGGTTGACACTAACCAGCATGCCACGCATCGAAGAGATTAGTGATGGCAGGAACTACCCAGGGTGGACTGTAAGGGAGATGGTCAGTGGAAGCATTTTTCTATGACAGGCTTGTACGAACGCAGCTATTAGGAGCGTGATCGTGGTAGAGTAACCGAGCGTAGAGGTGAACCTGCCAGCAACTAAGGTCCTTCATATCATCGCCAGGTTACAATAGGACTAACGTAGGAAAGAAGTTGGAGAAGCTGGCTCCGAGAGCTTCTAAGACGGACAAGAGGATAAAGAGGTAGACCTTCAGATCCTTGATTGCTAGTATTAGTCCTTCAAATATCCTTGCAAAGTGGTTATACTAAGGTAGAAAGGCAGTTGATTGATATGAACACACTGGGCTTCACCCACTTCCACATCAGCTTCTCCGATGTCTTCCACCACACGAACCTGAGCGAGGTGCCGTTGCTCTGCAGTTAGCCACATAGTACTATTCGGCTATCACAATAGGATGTTCACTGCGAGTATAGCTGCATCGTCAAAGCCTTACATAATTAGGAAGTAAACCCCTGCGGAGGATTGATGTCAGTGCAAGCTACCTCGCATGAGGATACGTACATGGATATAAATGCAATGAGAATTGTAATGGAACCCTCTATGAAGAACAACCTAAAATGGAGAGTGGGTTCCATGTTAGGCGTCTTGGTTGGCAATGCAAGGAACTTACCATCTCCATGCTGCTATACCTAGGACACCTTCCATGGTTCCTAAGATGCCGGCCGACCATAACTAGGGCATGCGGGATATTTCCATCATCTATAGAATGACATTTTTGATCACTCACACTCCCCAGTGCATGGGAAATTAGTATGCCAGAGTGTAGAATGCCAGCTCGAAAAGAGAGCTCCTGTAAGTGGTATATTAACGTCATCCATGATTATGTATGATCATGAGTACCTTGCGAGTGTACCATCTCGAGAGCAAATATGTACAGCCCGGGAAGAATGAAGCCTGCACCATTACGTGAACTACTAAGCTTGACAATGTCAATCACAGGTCAGGTACCTGAGCCAAACCAGTGAAAATACGGCAAGTAAGAATGCCACCATAGCTCTTCGTTATCTGATTGGAGTTCAGCTTATATCCCAACCCTTAGAAGAGTGTCATGTACTCCTGTGAGCACAGTCATAATCCCAAACATAACAACCCAAGAGCTGATGTATAACGACGGCCTGAATCAATGATGAATAGGAATGTAATACCTAAATCATGTAATCCAACCTTGTGATATAACTCAATATCTGACAAGTTACAAGCTGCGGACGAGTTATCTCACGGATGAGAGTGAAATTTACCTACCATGTTTGATATGATCTGTGCAGGACAATAGGAGGCGTAAACAATTGCGATAATCGTATCATATTGAATGTCTGTACGAGTGTGAGTGGTCCTGCAATTGTAGAAGATGCATATGACAGCGGTACCGTTTAAATGCAGGTCTGATTGAAGGCCCTTCAGCCTCGCAGATGTAATCACGGCTCGCTATATTTGCAAATAGAGGGTAGGTGAAAAGAACGCAGGAGGGGGACTCACATCTACAAATTCCAATGTACAGACAAGTACTAGAGCAGGCATGATTCGAGCATCGAGCCTCCATTTGAGCCGCGTTTCTGCTTGGATACGCCCTTCTGGGTTGAGGCCATTATGTGCAGCATTGGTGTTGACTACTACGCTATTGCACATACGATGATTGTTCTTCCCCTGTTGATTAGAGTGAGGTGAGTGAGAACCAGACATAAATCGATGAGTTTCAGTTCCCTCACTCGGGACCATATCATATATGTACCAAGTGAGATACCCAACGTAATAAGAATTCGGTGAGTTTCGCCTATTCAAGATTTGATGCACCACCTGAGGCAGTATTGAGTGTCGATAAGCATTCGATGCTAACTATACGTAGGTGAAGGAAGCAATATAACAGCCCAACTGGCTGTTCCCCGCGGCTACGTGGGGTACTTATATTAAAGGTTCCGGAAAAGTAGCTCGCTATGAGCGCACCAAGAACTTGGTAAGAACCGACAATGAAATCTCCAAACTTGCGGAGATCTACGTACATTATTCTCGGATATCCCGACTGATGGGCGATAATACAACCGGAGAAAGGTTTAGCATACAGAAATCGAATACCCACAACGTGAAATAATGTGCATCGACTGTCCAGCTACGAAATATGCAACTACATACCAAGGTCACAGCATCAGCTAAACGAGCGGAAATCTCACAAATGAATTGGGAATTCATGTTTCTCTGTCATTGCTACGTACTGTGCGTATGGCTGAATGTTCTTCCAGTCTCCTGATGCTGAGTGTAGTCCGCGCCTTTCCAAAGACCGCAAACTTCGATGTGAGCACCCAGGAAGACGTCCACACTAGGTATCATCAAGGTTGCGTATCATGACTAAAAAGAATCATAATACAGTAGCCTTTCGTAACGTCGAGCGGTACAGGTTTGCCATGTATTGTAAGGGTTCTGTCGGTATCGTACTTCGTGAGATTTCCTTTTTTGCATTCCATCGTAGTATTTTCCTATTTTGCTTTGTTCCACGACCGCGCAGGCCAAGCTAAAATATGGGGGTACACCAATTACATACTCGTTGGCAAGCAAGGTTCTGCAGCCGCAGGCAGCCATTCTGAGTCATTAGAATTAGAAGTAGTTCTAGACAATGGTAATGGTGGGGCTGCTCTGACTACCTCCTGAGTCCTGTCTCACCTTTCCAATGTTGCCTGCTTCAATGGCGCCGATTCCACCTGTCTCAGCACAATTTCTGTGTTATATGCCTGGAAAGATCAAGCGACGTCTCGAGTTCCCCCGTGGCTCTTCTCGCACGACAACCTCTGCATGCCACTACGCTGTTGTCGGAGTTGATTTGCACATGCAAACTGGGGGTGATAAATAGTCCAGTAATTGACCCTGGGTGATCGTTCCTCTATCCAACAGAGAACAAGTGCGATAGACCAAGATATTGATGTGCATTGTGTCAACCTTTTTCATAAGTCATACAGTGTCTAGATCCCCATTCACAAGCGGTTTGAGATAGCAAAAGTTTAAAAGTAGACAAAATCCCAACTTGTACACCAATAATCTAGTACAGGTACCGGAACCCTTTCCTCCGCGTTACTGCTTCTTCAAATGTGATACCCTCCAGCTCCGCAGCCTTTTCAATCCGCTCGAGTTGAGTTCTCTCCATAGAATCTATTTCCAGTTGTTCCATGCGTTTGTTTTCACGTATCAACAGGCGACGAATAACTATAGAACGAGGTCAGTTCTATCCCTTTATCTTTCGTAACACTAAAGCAAGCCATTACTGAAAGCCACTGAAATCGCAAATGCATATGAACACGAAGTAATCAGCATCGTTTGGCGATACTGCGGACCCCAATTTGCTCTCCAAATGTATAATCCAACGCTGTGGAAGTAAGGTAAGCGTCGACAAAAACGCATGTCGTACTGTACAGTGACTTACACGCTTCCGGTGGCCCCAACACCATTCACTAGTGCGACGGCCACAGCACGCTTAGAAGGTGGTCGAGGGAACGTATTAGCAGCCCATACTGTTGACACTGGATTCCCTATTCAACGTAGTGTCAAGAACTACAAAATCCCAGAGAACCTATACTGAGGACGTACCAGTATACCCGATGGTCATCAAGTATAATGAGAAGTATCTTGGTGCAGTTGCCATTGTCGACGACGTAACAATGCACCCGACAATGGGAATGCCCCACCATACGGTCAAATGAAAAAACCGTTCGCCAGTGCGATCTGTTGCATTGGGTGGGGATCGAAGGAATTGACACCTAGGTAGGGTTAACACTGACCAGCGTGCCACGCATTGAAGAGGCCAGTGATGGCAGGGATTACCCAGAGTGGACTGCAGGGGAGACGGTCAGCGAAAGTATTTTTCCATAACAGGTATGCACGAACGCGGCTATTAGGAGTGTAACTGCAGTAGAGTAACCGAGCGTAGAGGTGAATCTGCCAGCAACTAAGGACCTGCACATAATCGCTAGGTTGCTATAGGACTGACATAGGAAAGAAGTTGGACAAGCTCTCTCCAAGGGATTCTGAGAAAACCAAGAGAATAAAGAGGTAGACCTTCGGGTCCTTGATAGCTAGTATTAATCCTTCATATATCCTTGCAGAACGGTCAAAGTAAGGACAAAATGTAGTTGGATGATGTGAACTCACTTGGCTTCACTCGAATCTATATCAGCTTCGCCCATCGCTTTTGCCACGCGAACCTGCGCTAGGTGCCGTTCTTCCGCAGTCAGCCAGCTAGTGTTATTCGGCTATCACAATACCATATTCACCGGGAGCACTGCTGCTGCTGGGAAATTGACTCACATAATCAGGAAGCAAACACCTACATAGGCTGTTGTCAATGGAAATTACAGCCACTATACATGATCGGGCATACATGGGTATAAAGGCAATGAAAATTGTAACGGATCCCTCTATGAAGAACAACCTGAAAAAAAAGAGTGGATCGCATGTTAGACTGGCGGAAAAGCAAGGAAAAATCTCACCATCTCCATGCTGATATACCCAGGACGCCTTCCATAGCTCCCAAGATGCCAGCTGACCAGAGCTAAAATATACAAGAAACTTTTAGCTTCGATAGAAGGGCGACAATCTCCGCCCACCCACACTTCCAAATGCAAAGGAAATCAGTGTGCCAGAGAAAAGAATAGCAAACCGAAAAGAGGTCTCCTGAAAATGGGTTTCCCAATTAGCACCACTCGTGATGATATATGATTCGGAGTACCTTGCGCGTGTACCATCTTGACATTAAGTATGTACAACCAGGGATGAATGAAGCCTATATTCCTTTTGAACAAATAAATTTGAAAACACTAACACTGATCAGGTACCTGAATCAAACCAACCAAAACCCGACAAGTAAGAATGCCAGCATAGCTCTTCGTTATCTAACTAGAGATCAGCTGACGATATTACAGGAGAATGTCGCATACACCGGTGAGCACAGTTGTGAGTCCCCACAAAACAACACCCGAACTGATGTATAACGACGGTCTGAACCAGGGGTGAGCAGAGATGTGAGACCTGATAATGCGAAACAACCTTGTGGTATAACTCAAAATCTGACAGGTTACAAGCTGCGGGCGAGTGATCTCATAAACAAAAGTGAATGTGGCATACCATGTTTGATATAATCTGTGCAGGACAATAGGAGGCATAGATAATTGTGGTAATCATGTCATATTGACTATCTGTGAAATGTGAGTGATCCTGTAATTTCCGACAATGGATGTGACAGATGTACCAGTTAAATGTAGGTCTGATTGGAGGCCCTTCAGCCTCGCAGATGTAACCGCGGCTCGCTATATATTTAAATGAAGGATACGTGAAAGCGATCGCAATACAGGGACTCACATCTATAAATTCCAATATACAGACAAGTACTATAGCGGGCATGATTCGAGTATCGAGCTTCCACTTGAGCCACA
>JADGIP010000737.1:0-12244 GCA_016618355.2 Astraeus odoratus | reverse complement strand
GATTGGCTGGATAGGCAAGAGCATCAAGGCCATCGGAGACCAAGAAGATTTAAACACTGACAGTACTCTGCAGCTTGTAGCAAGAGACAAACAAATGTCGTAATACTGTTAACTACGTTGCCGAACATGCTCTAAACCAGGATCCACAGGATGGGGCACCGTATACAAGTAGTGACTTACATAAGAGTGTTGAGGGACATTTCTAGCACATGCTTATGCACGGAATGGACTAACGCAGGAGATCTATTGCACGATTACTGTACCAAACGATCATTCATCTCAACTCAGAATTATCTGGTGTCAGCAGGGACAAAATGGGTGCCCAACGAGCCAAAGCTACAAAACGTTCACATACATACTCAAAGAGTCATTGAAGGAACACGGACATGATCCCGAATGATTTATAGAGATCCGAAAGGGCATTGACACCAGGCCATGTCTTGATCAAGTCCATTCAGAAGAGAAGCATAGTGCCTGCAATAATCGTCGTTGTGTCCACATTGACCTCGACGAGCAACCCGGAAAAGGTCTGTACTACAGGGCTCGAATATTGCGAGCTGTAGAATGAAGTCAGCTAAAAATCTGTCGTAGAATATCTCACCATTACCCAAGAAATGTTTTATCAAGACCACGGGCCGAAGAATCCAGCTGCATATAAAATAATTAACAATACCACAACACGAAGAAAAATCTAAAAAATTGTCAGTGGTTGCAGAATGACCATGGACAAGCCTCGCATAGCATAAGTGTAATTTTCCTATCATGAGACGATGGCCGCCGAACAGGCCCACGAGGAAAAACTCAAGTGCTGTGCGAGGGTCATTCAGATACCCTTAATCATATAGCTGACCAGCAATGATAACAAACCAGATTGGGTTTGTGCTCCCTATCCATCTATGTCATGGCTGAGATGTCAGTAGGAGCACAGGAATGGAAGTGAGGTGACGAACGAAATGGCAGATGGACTTTTTCAATCAAGTCATAGTATAGTATACTTCAGAATACTGATTGATTTGTGCAATAATTCTAATGACTTCTTACCTCTGATAGATCACAAAGGAATCATGTACCTTCAGTAATCAATGAGATCAAGGACATGATTTGCTTTCGCGAGACGGCATACCAAAATGGCTTAGCAAGTTTCCTTTGTTGAACGGGATGTGCTTGGAAGTACTCCCATTGTTCATCGAGGCTTTTCTGCTGAAGGAAAGGGCAATACGTTGTTCATTAGAACCCCATTCTCGCTACTATTCATCCTCGAGTTCAAAAGGTACTAGCAGCAGTGAAGTGTAGTGGTACGATTAATGACTATTTCAGATTATCCTTGATTACATGTACCTGTATAAATATATAAATGCACATTGCCAATCAGTCTACCGTCACCCATCCTAGGTCAAGCCTTACGACACGAACATTATGAGAGAATCCCTATTGATTCTTACTCCTAATGTATCCGAGGATCCAGTGGGTGCTTTAACGACTACGAGAGAATGTACGCACGGATTCCGTAACTATGCTGGTAAGCCACTGACACAGTAGCAATGCGTCGAGCATCTTGAAATTATGTGCACGGCAGTATGCATCTCTGATGAATAAGCTGAACAACTCTATTGTAGTTCTAAGTCAGGGCCATAAAGTCCACCTCGTAAATTGATGTTGCGACATTTCTACTAAAAAAATTCTTCAGGGAATGCAAAGTAGCTACATGTGTGCACAGCACCGGTACAGCTGCTTCCGGGCCGGGGCCACGACAAACCTCAGTCGCAGTAGGAGGATGCAACAGCATGTTTGGGAAGAACTCCGGCTTACCTTCAAGTAAAATGGTATTCTTATACTCTTTTTGTTTGATCTGTTGAAGTTGAACCCTTGAGTGTCACTATGAGCGGACGGCTGGTCGACCACGGGAGCCTGGAAACATTGACCTTAGACCCCAATGGCCAACAGGTAGGAGGGTTAGTGCCTGTTGGGCTAAATGCATGTCTATTGAGTAAAGGTGGTTTGACACACCAACAAGCCGCTGCACTGCACAGCTTCGATTGCGAGGGTCCTGCTCCTACTGTCTTTCCACTTTTAGGACAGATAAAATGTACTAAAAATCAAGGGCAAGAATGTCAGCAACATTGGAGAACTGTGCTGTCGGAGTCGTAATCATTACTCACCTGCGGATTGTTGTGGCATCCTAGAACATAGCCTAGGTACTTCATGTGGGCCAAATTTTGGCACTCGGCGACTGCTAGAATCTTCTCTAGGGTATGTGCCAATACGATATGATCATAGAAGGGAGAGCACACCGTACTAATTACCGTCGACCAGGATAGAAGTTCAAGGTGACCTTGTTTATCCAGACCACAAGGATGACTTTGAAAGTCCGACGGCACTACTGTTGCCGTTAGTTCTCCATGCGTGCTCTTTGGCGGAACCCGTGAAACGTCTCTGACACGGCCACTATATCTTAGTTGTAGATGTTGTCGGTTCCATACGAACTCCGGAAATTATTTATTGACCGGGTCGGTTGTTCCAGGACCGGGAATATATTGTAGGATCCCCACATGGTACCCATCTCCGCTCTTCGAACGACGAAGGATAGTCTTCTTCTTGTTGCATCAAGATCGCATGACCAAACCAGTGTTTCCCCGTCTTCTGCGGCACATGCACCGATCATCGGCCAATCGAAGCATGTCGCACTCGGTGTCCGCGGACCTTCACTTCTTGCCGCCCTACATCCATAAGTTGCGACATCATACCTGAGTATGGACAATAAATTCTCGATGAAACTATGCGCGCCCACAAGTCAGCCCGATCAGCAGAAAAGAAATACATTACGAAGAAAATAAGCATCAAACTACAGTATCTTCGCGGGTTGCGGACACGTGCATAATTGTCATCTCCTTTAGAAAACCTGTCAAAATCCTGCTACCACGGCACCGCAACAGAGGTCCAGTCGTGTAAAACTGCGGTACGTTCCGTGCCAATCTCCCGTGTCATCTCGTTTTGTCTCGAAATTCCGAGTCCTTCAAAACCTTGCAATAGTTGGCCATCCAGAATGCCCCTTGAGAGTGGCTTGGAAACAGTATCATTGCGAACGATCCTGCCCAAAGAGTAAGGGATACCAAGGTTATCTAGCACAAGACCTACCTGTAGGCTTTTGGATTCAACCCTGCAACATGCTGAATGTTGCGCGATAATTGGCCCTGGAGAAGGTGAAGCCGCTTGAAAACCACCTCGTCGACAGGTGTAAGCGTGGATAGTGAACCATCAGTGTAGCCTGTCTGAAAGTCAATCATTCAAGTTGGTGCGTGATATTTTTGGCCCATACCATTAATTATTCTTGCCTGAGGAATTTCGGGTTCTTCCTTTGCCCTTCGAGCGACAATAAGAGAAGACCGGCATTCCTTATGCATGTGGAATTCCGTCCGACACAGCAGGTGCTGGCCACCCTTGGAATCAGGGTCTATATGTAACATGAACTACACATGCGACTTAATAGAGTCTGGTCACACACCCGTTGGATCGTACGACAGGAATCGCAGAACGCCTTCCTCGTCGCAGGTTGTTATCGCCAGCTCGTTATTCGAAAAGAAAAAGTCGATACTAGTCGCATAGACTCGGCTTATATCCTTTCCAAGAATGACAAGTTTGTATGGATCCTCCTAGAAGAGCATTAAGATATCGTCCAGGAGTTAAAATGAGAGTCACTCACCTGGAAAGCTACAATCCATACGCTTTTTACTGCGTCTCCTATCAACAATAGGTTCTTCAGCGATCGCAAGCTCGTAACATAAACGCCGACATCCAAGAATGCAACACCGACGAGGCGTTCATCGAGATCAAATGCTCTGATGAAGATCTATACAAAGCCTCAAAATTAGTTATTTACCGATTTTTCTGGTACGCACCTTCTGACCCATGGAGGAGACAAGGTATCCATTGATACCGCAAAGTGCTGTCACTGGACCCTTCGCATCATCACGGACTCGTAACTTTAGCCGGTACCATCGTTGATAGCTAGAGGAAGGGTCAGGTACAACCTCTACAACCTCGAATACGTATGTCTGCATATTATACAGTTCAGGGGGTGGTATACGACAGTGTTTTTGGAAGCGAACGTACGGCGCCTTTCACAGCTAGATCTTCACCGCGGTCAATGGTTGTTCCGACAGCAATGAATTCCTTGGTTCCCGATTCAGTGCTTAGGGTCTCAAGTGTTACGCACTCCAGTGCATTGACATATTCATTTGGGGCGAATTCATATCTGAGATTCTCAATGAAACTTCTCGGTGCACGACTAAAAAAAACCTACCCGTCCATAGTCACCCAGCCGTCAGGTGAGATCAACTCCAAGGTGGAACAATCACAATGGGGTAATGAAATTCCGGTACCTGATACAATAAGTATGACTCGATGAATGGAATTATAACCCACATACCATCAGGCTCCCAAACGATGTTGTTATCCTCATCGTAAGATGCGAACCGGGCCTGCAATGTTGATGCCGCAACAATGAGCAATGAGTGGGGTTCGAAAACCACGTTGGAGTAGGACCGAGATCTTGGAACGGTTCTCTTCGGAAGGCGTGTGTCTAATGATATGTCTGGAAGCCACTCTAGTAGACTGGGACCCTATACCGCCACTTCATTAATGCAGTCCGAGAAGACACGGAAGAATTGTGAATACCTCATCGGAGTATACAAGGAATTCCGCTTTAGACTCCCAAAGCGAACATGCCGTGAAAGCATGTACCAACGTATGGCCAGAAGGGAATATATTCACACCGCCCTTATCGGTGCCCAATATCCAGCTTGGACGATCCCCAGTGAAGAATACCCCTGACAAGGTTTGGCCTGAGCTTGGTGACGTTACAAAGGGCACGAAAACCCTGGATATTCGTTTCTGCTCTGCCAAGATAGTTTTCTCATTTTCTTCTTGTCTTGGGAGTTCGAAATTCTTAGTGGCAACTTTACTGAATTTGACTTTCAAGAAGGACAGCCTTCCATTTGGGGGGGAGGTTAGGTCAATCGTGGTGAAGGATGGTATAGCTTCATAGACAGTCACACATCCACCACGGGTGAAGATCTAAAATATACATTAGGGCGCACGAAGGATAAATGGATGCTACTAACAAAAAGATGCGGCATGGGCGCCGACTCTCCCAGAGGAGCGAGCAGGATCTGATCCACGTCAAGATCTTGCGGCTTTCTAGGCGGGTCTTGTGGTAGAGATAGCGCAGGTCCGTCAAAGGTGTCCGCCAATAGAGGATCCAGCCCATTAATTGCGTTGCAAGAGAACACGAGATTGAGCTTCGGTAGTGACCATATCTATTTAGAATTAATTGAGATAGCTAGTCCAGGTACGAAAGGGATGAAACCAACCTCCATGACCCCTTGTGGTCGTACAAGCACCAACCACTGGCTGTGGCTTCCGCCACTGACTGCGGCCTGTAGGGTAGTGGTTGTACTTTTTTCAGTATTACTAGGAGCTGCGACAGCGCATTCCGTCGCGACCACGTCGAATATGCCACTCGAATCTGTGTAGAAACACCCTGCCAGGTAACGTGAGGCCTAAATGCAGTGTCAGGGATCATTCCTCGTACAGAAGACAGACATGTATGCACCTTCTCACCCATCGGTGACATGTCCTTGCGGCGTACTTTGCCTCTTTCGGCTTCGCCAATGAATAATCCAATAGTCTCGTCTTCTCGCAAGATAAGCACAAAGGGATCGCATATGCTACATGCTTTGATCCTGGCACGGGGCATGTTACCATCCATATCTTTGATGTTTTGTCGTTCCGTCCCGTCTACTCATAGTGAATACTTGTCGTAGTGACGACGGATTGAATCAACGCACCAGGTTCGAGCACACGGATGGCGTTTGTCATGACATGTAGAATCGCGGTGCGCTGGAAGAAAGGAGCTGCCCCAATGGTTGTTCCAGGGATGCGCGTCGGGATCGCGAGCTCCGTCTTAGCAGCCCGAGTAGCTACCTAGGATATCCTCAGAGACATTCATCGTACATCATGGTCAGAACACACCCTTGACACACCGGGAGAAGGATTGGCATCTGTACTGATTACGACTGTATCATGCTCGCCAAGAAAAGGATTTGTGACCTTCTCATACGAGGTTCCGTTCACCCGGTGCGACTGACGAACGGGGAAGGACCATATCCCGCGAGCACCTCCAAGAACATGGAGTTTACGCTTGACACGTGCTGGTAGGTCGCGCTATTGAATGCGTGAGAAAAGCAAGAATTCTGATCAACAAGCGCTTTCTTACCTGGAAAAGCGTGAACCCCCCCAAGTGCTCGCTTCCGGTGGCAGCGACAAGCTCCGGAACGTATCGGTCCTGATGCACACATGTTTAGCGACCGTGTGAAGAGGAGGGGAATGAACTTGCTCCTATCTTTGCAATTGAGAAGGCCATATCTGATATGGGCCCATATGCTGGGAGGGAGTCGCAAAGTGATACATGAATGACAGAACGAGTGCGAGGTATTGGTCCTCCGGGAACTGTGCCATTGGGAGCTAGCTGCATTGCTGTTTTTGATTCTCCATAAAGATCTTGCATACAAAAAGTCAGAAGTTGGGTGGCATGCCAATTATCAAACTCACCATCATCATCATCAATCTCCATAGTAAGCTGGATGTCAACAACGGCTGCAGGAGCTGTAACCTCTTCCACTCCCGACGGCAAATCTTCCTCGACCCGATGTGCCTTGAGCAGAACCGATGGGCCGACAGTGCTTCCGACAAATAGCAGTCCACCGTCCAGCTGAGTGGTAGTTGCCGGGATTGTTGTCTGTGCAAGGGCGGGCGAGATTGTTAATTTTGATACTGTCCGACCATCGGAGACAATCTCTACAGGGTGGATCATCCCATCCTTGCAGATCACAAAGAACGTTTTCTCGTCTGCGAGTACGAGGTGACTGCCCTCAAGGGCTAACTCCAGATCCTTTTCTAACGGAAGCATTGGCATATCGCTCACGCGAGAGGCCCAACCATTGACGGGAAGGGCGACGCGACGAGCAGCTTGGTCGACATGTATTAAAGCATTGCTGGACAAGATGATCACACCTCCCAGAGATGCTGCGCATGGTAGAAGAGAGGTACAATCATAGGGGAGGCCGTCAACTTCTGTTATCACCGGATAGGTATGATTGAGTAAGTCTAACGTGAAGATGTAGAGCCGGGCCGTATCTCGGTATTCCTTTAGGCGCCTATGTAGATGGTAAAGCATGCAGATAGCGAAAAGTAGTAAGCGATAGTCTTACCCTACCCATGTCTTTTCTGCTTGACACAGCACCGCGATGGTCGGATTGTTATATCCTGGCAAGAATGCGAAATCAATCACATTACGCAGCTTAGGATCAACATCTGCAACGAAGTCTAGGATGAAACTAGGCGAATATGGTACATCCCTGCGTGTCGTGTAAGGTGCAACACCACGGGATAAAGCTCCACTTCACCTTGCTAGATTCTGGTCCTGCTCTACAATATCAAGTTCCGCTTGAGTCTGATAAAAGGGCAATATTGCTATTGAATCCTTCGGCAAGGAGAGGGCAGCACATCGAGACAATGGGTCAGCCCGAAGTGCAGCGTGAAATAGTGCACTATCGATGGATGCCTGTCTGTCGTCAAAATTATGTACTTCTAGCTGAAGGGCAAGGAGTACAAACCAGTTGGGGAGCCCTTTCGTAAGTATGAATGGATACTGTAAGCAGATCGTGCGTGCTTTCGGACCATTCCAATAAAGCTATCTGGATACCTTGCTCAGTAAAGTATATGCATAACATGGAAGTAGTACCTTGGCATCTCTAAATGATATCACAAGCCGGTCAAGTTGATCTTCATTCGAAGAAATAGTGCGGACTTTCTCCATGCCAGTGATAGTACCATGCAGAATATGTTCTTTGACGAAGTAGAAACGTAGTGTCGTAGCAGAATCCTGTCTACCGGTGGACTACAGACGGCTCAGCTTTTGATAGGGCGGTGGCGTCCATATGACTTACTTTCACGGCACCCACATTGACCCAGCCGTCGCCTGCCTCGTCCATTTCCACCTCCCCTTCAACGGGTTCCGTGCCCTTGCGGACATGACCACGTTTTTCGCGTTCGTTTTCAGCGTGACCCGATGCGATAAGTGGCTGCTCCCGGACATCGTACACACGAAGGACGTTGGATCGTGCCGTGACGATGTTCAGGAAGGACGAGACGTGTTTTGCAGCCGGTCTGTCAATCACAGATGGCGTGAGCCTGAGGGCGACAGCAAATTCCACACCGCTTGGGGGAAGTATGTCATGTCTAAGGGCGTGCATAATCTCTTTACCACTCTCCACACACGGCAGCAAAATAACAACCGCCTTGACACTTGGCGGCGACGGTGGACGGGAGGACTGCTTGCCTTTGTTGCACGTGGTGCTGTTTGTCTCTGCCAAACAAAGGCCTAGACTGCACACCGTATGTGCTGGACTTATATTGTCAAGGGGAACGACGGTACACGGAACTCATCTTAGATTTGATACAGCCCAACTGTCCTTCGAGGCATTCCTTCTGGCTTCGACTTCTTCCTTGTCCATGTTGGTGGACGAGTTCGAGCTCTCACCGCCCTCGGTGTATTCGACCCACTCAAGTCCGAGCCAGACCTATGACTGTTCCCGTCCCGCGTGGGTTTGGTGCCTCCCGCTCTATGAATGGCTAAGACATTGACTTGTCTTTCTCTTATATGTTATCGTAGCCTGCCAGTCCCTCAAGATGTAAGGTACCAAGCGAACAATATAGCATAAGTCGATCATGTGGGTTCCTTGTACTGCCTGAGGATCGTCATGTTTTACTGGCACTATTCCGTTTCAGATGACCGCACAGCAGGTCTCTCCAACTTACGCTCCGCTGATGAACTCCATCTTATCTTCTCTTGCGATGTTTGAACAGCCCCGCGGCGGTGTCCTTATCAGTCATTCCGTTATCACACGGGAGCCTCTTGCCATGCTTCTGAATTCCCATCAACGGATAGCCACCCAGTAGTGCTTTCCATTCGGCTCGTCCAAGTGTCACTGCCCACTATTTTTTTTTTTTCCTTTCTTTCCCTTTGGACCACTGCTTCCTCCAAGTATGGTCCATGGCCACTGGGCTGATATCCAATGGATGAACTCCGCAGGCCTCGCGATTTTTTGTTGTTGTTGCTGTGCCCCTGATCGCGGACAACATGGAGGGTGGAGTCCACACGTTTCACTAGTACCGGAATCACTCTGGTCGTGTCGTGCCCTCTCACATTCCTTCATTTGCCAGATCGCCGACCACGATCTCGAAATCCTTGGACGTCTCCTCGCAAATGTGTTCCACGTGCACCATGACAAAGCAACAATCCTCACTTGTTGTTCGGGGTTCACTGGTCAAATCCACCAAGTTCGTTGTACCAAGGGGAGATCTTTATTGATTACTCTATGCTGTGTGGGACGCCTGTGAATATGGCCACCCCGAACAATAGAACCAACACTTGTCTTAGGGGTTTCTCGTGTTTACATCCAAAGGGCGCCCTTCAAGGGGGTCCACTCCTTGGCATCCTCCAGAGAATGCAGTAAATGTCATCGAAAAGAGTGTTTTTGTTTCAATTACAACAAAAAAGACCAGGTGTTTCGTGGCATGCAGTTTGACTCATTGGTCCCTCGATTTACAGATGACTGTGCACCACAGCACTACTCGGATTTTGGCCCGGAGGGGGACACCCTCAGCCACCATGAACCGCTGCCAGTTGATGTCGCTGTTTTAGTTTCTCGTTGGTATGCTCGATCATTTCAAAACTTCGTTTAATCTTTCTTCCCTTAGTATCCTCACCTATGGCACGAACGTGGTGGGCACTTGACCTGCCTTTTCATCTGTCATGAATCACCAAGCTGTTCTGATGACTTCCTGGACCTGCGCGCACTGCAATGCTACAAGGCCTTATCCGTCTGCGCAGCTTACGAGATGAAATTGTGCGGGATTCTTCCACTCCCTTTTTAGAGGTGCGCGCCATGACTTGTGGCAAAATTTTCCGTCTTCGTTCCATGCCGGGACCGTCTCTGGCACTGCTCATCCAACCAGTTCTCGGGACGTGCATCCTTGTGCGCTAGGTAGGTCACCCCTAATGGTTGAAGTGGTGAACGAGGGCTAGGGCATGCCTAAGTAAGGCAACCGGGTCCCTCGAGCGAGCAAAATATTTTACGATCGACATACATTTTTGTCTCATCCTTTTTGGCTGGCTCGTGAGTGTCCTGTTGTGGCCCCAGTACTTATTACTGTTCAACCCCTGTACCTGCCATGTCATACACATTGATGTCCCCGGAAACCGTCTACCGAGCGCTAGTGTGTTCCGTTGGAAGTTTTGGCTCGAGGACAAATCAAGTCGTAGATAAAAGGGTCGGATCACATGGGATAAAAGCGTGCCTCGCGTTTGATGACGTCCACTGGCCAGCAATGTAGCGCGATATGTGGGATAAGTCCTGTACTCATGCCAGTTCCGCTCTCTTTCGTCTGTCACACATCTTAAAGTTAACTGATCTCTGGCTTGAGGCTGGTTTAGTGGCCCCTAGAGCCACTTGAATCTCATATATTCGCCTAAACCCATCAGAAACGGAAGGCATGCCGTGCAGCCTGGTGAACTCGTGTATGCGGCGTGCCATACACTGATGGAATTGCCAATCCACCTGCCATACCTTGAGCGCGCACCCGTGCACGCTAGGTCTTTCCACACCATACAAATTGCCCTCACCTATCCGGATCCCGTCGCTATATAACCCCACATGCCCTCACATTCGTCCAGACTTCAGGACGTCACATATGGCCACAACATTCGCTCCTTCGGCTTCGTTCAACCCCGGAATCCGCCCACCCTCACGAGCAGACCGTAATGGAGGGTCGGGAGCGTCAAAGGTATGCTATCTTCATTCCCCGTGGCTCCGCGGGACCACGTTCCGAGTAATTGTGACTGACTTCGGCCTGTCATGAGAAGAACTACGTTCTCCCAGTCCCGTCAGGATTCTCTATCCGCGTCTTCAAAGCTCCACCACTCTCCCGCCAGTATGTGAACCATCAACCGCCCGTCACGAAAAGTGATGTCGACTATCGACCATCGCAAGCTCGACAATCAGCTACAGGAGGACGAGACAGCCACCGCAAACTTACCAAGGCACCTCCACAGCAAGGCCCAGAAGACTACCATGGTCGCGGCGGTAGATTGGGTACTATCCACACTGGGCCAGTCCCAGATACCTATATTTATGAGCGCCCCGTCGCATCCCACCCCGATCCCTACTATTATCCCGCGTCGGATTGTACTAGCAGCGATATGGATTCTATCTTCTCCGCAACGCATTCGTCATCGAGCAGCAGTAGCATGGATAGTCCACGGAGAGCCGCACTACAGTTGGCTCTCCTTCCACACGAGAGGCTTCCGTCGTACAGTCATGGCCAACGAAACCATGGCCCAGCCACCACGTATTCAGGAAGCCACCACGCATGTCCGACCTGTTCGGAGATGAGTACCAATGTCGCATCATTCCCCACGAGCAGAGTAGATGCACCTTCGCAAGGCTCTCGTCCACTCCCAACGCCACCGGTTGGCGCCCGCGTGCGCAAAGACAGCTTACAGTTGACCAGCGAGCGTTCGCCCTCGATCTCCTCCAACCATTCTCGGCCGCGCCTCCCACCACTGCGAATCGACGATCCTCCATCGTACCCAATCTATGTACACGGTGCCTACCATGGCCAGTGGCAGCCTGATGGCGAGATTTCCGCATTACCGCCACAACTCACTCGTTCTGGATCACAGAAGAGCATAGCATCGTCTGGTAGCGGATCCTATGGACCCATACCTCCCCCTCCGGGATTGCTAGCCCCAAATTGGGACCATATTCCCACCTCTGCACCAGGTAGCGATGCGGATGGAGAGATTTCCACCAGGCCACAGCGTCGTAACTCAGACGGTGATAAAACACGGATTCATCCCCCGCGTCGCGTACGATCCCAAACTGCACCGGTACCCCGGTCCGTGAGGTGGTGCGAGAACCTAATCTGCCCTAGCCCAATATTACCCAGTCAGAGGAGGAAAGGGTGGTTCAATCGCCGAGGGTAGGTCCAACTGTCCCTGACAGTCGAAGGATGGTTGACTAACGAATACTTCTGACGACGGCGTGTTATACAGGGACCAATTGTGGCGAAATGACGGGTCGTATAAGCCACCTCCACCTGGCGAGGCCTATCCTCCTGACCT
>JADGIP010000736.1:0-12246 GCA_016618355.2 Astraeus odoratus | reverse complement strand
CCAACATTGATATAATGTTGCAGCCTAGAAAGCACCTACACGAACGTCCCTGACACAACGACAAAAGTCCAAAGAAAGAGTCAGTTAAAAGATTGTCTGCGAGGCATCTTGTATATAACCGAGTTCGTTTGTCCAATCTATAGATAACAGTTACCCTCCCAAGTATCACAGCCAACCTTCGTCAGCCACATATCCCTTCTCTCTCTCTTCCATCGTCGCAGACAAGAGCAGACCGAACGATAATCAGGATGACATTGGCATTCCCACCATTCAGGCGGTCTCCAGGATCCCTCGAATGGCTTTCGCTCGACAGCGGGTGACCTTCCCCGTATGAGGGGTTTGCTGCGACCATGTTGCACACCAGGACCACTACTGATTCGGGGCAGGGTGTTGATGTCTGCAGCATAAAGAACAATACGCATGCGTTGCTGATGAGACAAAGCCGGCGCAAGGAATGCGATGACCTCGAGTTGTAATTCGGTGGGCAAATTAGAGAATTGGAATGGTTCCAGATGGCATGAATCTCTGTTACGATTCGATACCGACGCGAAGGAGCGCGGATGCTGTCGTTTCCCGGAGCGTAGATAGAGAGCACGGCAGTAACGCAGTAGTGCAAGGGCATTCCCTCTCACTTCTGTCTTGTAGACCAAGTTCCGGTGAGTAGTGTTAGAAAGGATGCGCCAACTTTCCTGCCATGCAATGGCCCTCTCCTCCGTATCTCCGTCGTCCTCAACCGTGTGCTGGTCATCGACGTTCACTTTCCCAAGAGAGTGGTTGAAACGTTGGATGGCATTGATAATCATGCGTGCACCAGGCAGAGTTAAGCTGTTCGCATTACATTGTAACCGTTCCAGACGGCACCAGGGAGATTTCACGTAGTCAACGATGATGGGCACGACCGCTCGGCTCATGTTGACCGCCGACATGTCAAGATGCCGTAGGTAGGGGCTAGCGAGTGCTGGAAGGAATGCTCTGACAAAAGGATCCGACAAGAGATTGCAATGGAGCAACTGCAGGGTGCACAGACGTGATGAGTTCAGGGCTGTGACGAATTCAGCGATGACCTTCGCGTCCCTAGTTAACGGATTCTAGCAATGTGGTGGTCAAGTGAGATAGGGTGGCTCAGCAACGTAATACATACTCCCGACAGACACAGCTCTCTCAAAACAGTGTTGTTTCTCAAAAACCCAGCCACTGCAAGAAGACCCTGAGATCCGATGTCGTTTTGGGTGAGAAATAGTTCGGTCAAGCTCTCTCGACACTCGCGGCCGGCTGGAGAGTTGAGGAACTCGAATAACCGGACGCATCCTGCATCACCAAGACCGCTGTTCCCGAGGAACAATCTGTGCACGGTACCACGGCGCCGGACGGTTTTGATGATTGCATTGACACCTAGAGGCTCCCGTTAGAAGTCAAAGAATGCATGGGTTAACTAAGCACGGACTTATGCTAGAGGCTAGACGGGTGCTGATACTGCGTATCCCGCGGTTGACAGTTGTGGATGATACCGTGGCTGGATCCTCGTCATACTTGTGTCGGTGCCTGTGTCTGTACTTCAGAGGGAAGAACGTAAGACGCATCGAGTGCGACCGCGTACAGTTGGGTGAAGGGGTTGTATCCACATCTACCTGGCAGGCCCTAGGCTCTTATATGAACGGCCTCAGGTGTCCACCAAGGGTCTGCGGACGTCTCTGGGAAAGTGCCTAGTACTGCCACACAGTGATCGTGACAGCCAAGTTGACTACGATTGACTTGGCTCTCTCCTTTTTTTCAATCTCTGATGAATGGCTAACCAGTCCCAAATAATATCTCCCGTTTAGCTCAGTTGGTAGAGCGCGTCACTAGTAATGACGAGGTCAGTCGTTCAAGTCGGCTAATGGGAATATTTTTATTTTCTTCCACGCACTCATAGTATGACTCATCTCTGATTACTGCATGACACGGACTCTCTTCTGTCTGTTACTTGTAGTACATTCCGGCGGCATTGCAAGTATGTCTAATTTCACGTGGAGACACTAACGATAATACGTACCAAGAGCTTTCATAGCGTGTGTTGGGAAATTGGCCTGCTCTGTGTGCCCGACAGGCCGGACCTCAAGGTGTCCATGGAGTTCTGGCACAGATTGATTGGCATCTGACTGGCCCTCACCATCATAGGGCGCACATGTGTCGCCTGTGGATTATTCTTCGTTTGTATAAATGACAGGCAGGTGAGTTCTCGGCCTTGCGCCTCATACTGACAGTACTTGGATAGCAGGTCCAAGTGTAAGGACAATATAATACAACACACGCGGTGATGGTAACTGGCATATCTAAACGTCTTGTTGACTTTACCTCCAGCAGAACTTTGCGGCAGACAGTGCGGTATTGATCGACGTACATGGTATGTGATGTTCGTGATCGATAAGCACCTGCTTCATTATTAGGGGCTTCTCCCGCCGGCTCTGTTGGTAATTGGTGGAGTCCCAGTCCTCCTCTCGACAGGCGCACCGGGGCGTGGTCACTTGTGGGTGGGGTAATTTGCTCCTCCCCGCCAAGTGGCAGCGGTGATTATGGTGACAGCCTGACGTATATGTCCGCCGAGATTGTGGCGCCATCGCGGAACACTCCATTCACTGCTCCAACTTTGCTGATCAAAAAGATGGGCAAACAAACACATGCAACGAGGAAGGTGGTGGTGATCGGCGACCCATCGTTGTGTCGCGACAATTGTCATGTCCTGAGTGGTACGTAACCAGCAGGAGCCCATGTTGCGGGCTTCTATGACCCCGGTGATCCCGGACAGTGGTTAGTCAAAGGCCACCTTCTGCGTGCGCCAGGGCCGTCGTCGGGTGGATACATACATGCGTCCCTCGTTTCCGGAACGTTCACGTTGCATTTGTATGTCACCAATGGGGTGCACTAACCCTTTCTCGCCGCAGTCCCACCTGATAGACGCGGGCCGAGTTTGGTGCAGGCAGACCACCAATTCTACCGCAGTTGCCGTTGTTGTCGTCGCTGACAATGATGCGGAGACATGTGCACTAGGGCTTTTGGACTACTTTGTTCAAGTTTCTGATCTGACCCTGCCCGAAGCACTGATAAGTGACCAGTACATATGTACAATATCAGAGCGCCCATCAACATCAAGATCGGGCTGCCCGTTTGTTGTCATTACCATACGTGGGTAGCGCCCCGTGACCGAGTTCGGCAATCCGGTTGCTCTTGCTAGTTGACGCAAACGCTATTGTTCTCGTAAAAGTGGGCAAAGCATCAAAGAACGGGCGAGCGGCGACATGAATAGTGTTGCCTCGCCGCAATAACGCCGGTGCTACGGCGTCTGTTGGCAGGGAAATTCAGAACCCGAAAACTTATTTCAATCTTTCACAGGGCCACCTGACTCTGGACGAGGGTTTCAGATAGAAAGGTGCATTTTTTCGGAGCTCCTGATAGTTCGATCGTTCTGTCACGGTCACAAGAATGATGTCTCCAAGATATATATATATATATATACATGCATGTAGCTGGTTGGCTGCCGCTATCTTGCGACAAAGCGCAAGGAGGGAGGGGGGGGGCACCACCCGTGTGGAGTGGAATAGGAGATCGAGTTATTCCATTATGTAACGGGGACACTAGGTTCATGTAGTGGCTTATTTCATTTTGCTTCCAAGATCTTGCATGGATCCGGGTCCCAGCTGGGTTTGGACAAAAGGCGGGCAGTTCCTAGAATGTTCCCAAGCACTCTAGGGTCGACCGAAATGGGTGGCTGGATGGCACAGCAGCTGCGCTGCACTGTGCTGTGTATGGACTAGGGCGCTGGACCCCATTTCGTGCATGGACAGGTGAAATGCCCCGCGTGTGCCAATGGAACGTAGTATGTAGTTCCATCGAGTTCCCCTCCCCTTCCCTGAGTGCTATCATTTCAATGACTCGGCTTGCCCGGTTGCAGCGTGGCGAAGCACGGTGCACAGCATTGATGAAGTTCCGAAAACGGACTCGTGAGGGAAGTGTGGAAAAAAGAGTCAACAGACTTTTGTTTGTAGATGCTTATCCCGTTTGCCGTAACGGACACAAGCTGCACCATAAGAGCTTCAGACACGACTCCACTGTGCTTCCTTCCTCCGTAGTACCCCTCGGCTTGCCTCTCTCCGCAATGTCTCTAGTAATGCCCAGCTACATGCTCGGTCACCATCCTTTTAAACGACGGCGCCGTACTGCCACTGCAGTCCTCGCAGGCGATTTCGATCTACGCCCGCCACGGGATGTCCTCACCAGTTTGCTCAATGGCGTCGGCCCTTACAAGGAAGTAGAGAAGGACGAGGAATTACGCAGGAGCAGGAAAAGAGAGAAGGAGAAGGAGAAAGAGAAGGAGAAGGAAAGAAGGGAACGCGAAAAGGAGAGGAAACGTCCTAGATTGCCTTCCAAAGCGTCAGACCAGCGGCCCAGCGATGACCTTGCCACTGGACCCAATCTGTCACCGCCGTCCCCTCCCCAGAGCATCAGCGCTCCGCCCATCCAGACGACGGCGTTCTGGCGAGCGAGCCATCGTCCCACGATTAATATTGCTACGAATCAGCGATCGGTCTCTGTCACACCACCACCACTGGCCTCGTCGCCTCGTTCGACACCTGGGCCGTCTAGCTCGTCTGTGACATCCCGGACGTCTTCCAAGAGACCACGGACACCCTACGATGATGTACCTACTCAAGAACCGATGGTTGCTACACCCCCACTGTCACAGCCTCCTCCGCGGAAGAAGAGGGTCGCTGTCAAGAAAGGGTGGAAAGGATGGGTAGAGGGTTCGCCCCCTCCGTCGGAGAAGTTGATCAACCTAGATGCTGTACCCATTCTGCAGGAAAGACGGACTCGGAGCGGGAAGAGCTTTGATGCTATAGGCGTCGGTAAAGAAACCTGGGTTTGAGGTGTGAGTGTCCTCCCCAACGAAATCTATCGGCTAGAAAAATCTGAATAATAGGCCGTTGCCTGTACCCTTGTCTCCTTGACCTTTTGTTCCCCCCCCTACTCCGCGTGTTGGCTCTGCCCCTCCCTCCGTCTCCCAAGTGAGAAACTATAATTCAATGCAACTCCGCTCGCTACTCAACTATCGCATCACTCTCCACATAAGGAATCCATCATACCAGCCAACCCCACTACCACTTCATCTAACATCTGTCTTCATTTCTGGTTTATTCAGTGTCCTTCCGTCGATGTTGTCTTAGGTCCGCTATTACTTATCAATTCCTGTTGCTACTAGTATTCCATGGCATCTCAAATATTCATCGTATTGCAGAATAGATAAATGAATTGTTATTGACGCACACAAGCTCCGAGCCGCCTGCGACTTCCATACATTTTGCTTGCCTCGCGAACTATATTTCCTTGGGACAAGGTTATTTGCAATAGCTTGTCAGATAGCGAAGCCTTCGAAGTAACAGCACCAAACAGGATGTTATGTACATTATTGTATACGTATTTCAAAATAGAAGTTCCGATTGTTCTTTGACTCGCGCGCACACTATCGCCGAAGGCTGCCTGTCCTCGACGGTCCACTGCTACGCCAGCTAGAACATCGGTCCTGCAAACTGTTTGGTATTGGTTACCTTCATTCCTTGGTGGATCACCTTCGAAGGCAAACTATAATTTTTGCGCCAACCTGGCCTCTTTAGTTACTGGTGGTCCAGGCCCATTGACTCTATTCCCTGAGAATTGCCTCGGCCCTGTGCTTTTTTTCGCACTCAATAGTACCAGCGGAATAGTCTCGAACCACCCCTTGTTTCATCTCAATCACAACCCACAATGCATCCTCACGTGCCATTGCCTGCGCTTCCGCTCCCTCCATCATGGTTCCCCGGACACATGAACCGGTTCACCAAGCAGATGCCGACACTGCTATCACGAACAGACGTCGTCCTCGAGCTGAGGGACTCGAGGCTGCCACTTACCAGCATCAACCACAATTTCGAGGGTGAGTCAATGTTTACAACGGGCATGCTTTGCACTTTGCACCCCGCTTTTCCTTTCTCAGACAACGTTTCCCCTGATGGAATTTGCGGGCGTACGCTCCCACGCGTCCAACGCTGGTTTTACCGTGCGGTAAATAAATGGTTTAGTACGCTCCTTGCTGTGCGATAGAATGGTTTAGGAAGCCTCCCTGCGCCGCTACCAATTCCACGGTCCCCGTCCCGGCCTAATCTTCTTTTGCTTTTTTATAGGAATGATAAGGAAGTGGAGAGCAGAAAGAGGAAAGGGCACTAGCCCATCACAGACCCAGGACCGGAGTGTTGGGGGATCGCCACCCGCATCTGAACATGGTGGTATGACATGTGAGCGTATAGTCGTCTTGAACAAGCGCGACTTGGTCCCCGATTGGGGAATGGAGGTGAGCCTTACGTCCCGTGTGTAGATTGACGGGTCTCAGAACGTGCCGTATGGAAGCCTTTCCGACGAGCCATGGCTGCCCGTTTCCCCGAGCAAATTATTCATTTTGCATCGTGTAATCGGCGCGAAGACATCAAGTCCCTCAGCACGTTGCTCGTAAGTATGTGAAAATCTCTTCCTGCCGCATCGTTATCGTTCCCAAAAATTGACGGTACATTAAATACCACAGACATTGCGAAAAGAAATCCACATGCGACCGAAATGAATGTCCTGGTCGTCGGCATGCCCAATGTTGGCAAGTCGACCTTGCTGAATGCACTCCGGAGTTTTGGGATTGCAGGCCGTATGTATGCTTCTCGCTTATTTGGGTATGACAGTCTACGCATCCTTTTATACAGGGACACCGAAAGCTTTGCAGACGTCCGCTCAACCTGGACATACCCGTGCTTTGTCGAATCGACTAAAGCTGTCCGAGGACCCCCTGGTCTACTCCTACGATACCCCAGGTGTAATGCTTCCTTTCCTCGGCAAAGGCGAGGAAGGTGCTGAACGGGGCGTAAAGATTGCTTTAATTGGTAAGCCTTGGTGGTTAGACCAGGTCGTCGCCAGGTAAAAATAGTTCCGCGACAGCCGGTATCAAGGAAGGCTTATACGACGTTGAGGCTCTTGCGGCCTATTTACTCTATAGGCTGAACATTCTCGACCCTATCTGTGAGTATTTGCATTGCCTCCCCTCTTCGTGCGCTGTAACACCGTGATCAATGATTTGGGTTTGCCAGCACCTGCATACCTCAAGGTCCTATCGCCATCTACTCTGCCAACTGCAGATGTCATCGTTTTCCTAGAACAGCTAGCCCGCAGGTTGGGTATGCTCCTTCGTGGAGGCCAATACGACACGACGAGGGCTGCGAAATGGTTTGTGGAATGGTGGAGAAGAGAAGGTGGCCTCATCTCCGCCGCGGCACCGCACACGTTGCAAAGCGTCAATTCGCATGATCCGGGAGACCAGCTTGGGCGTGGGCCACCCATCCGTCGGGGCTGGGGTTTTGACCTTGAATGGACAGTAGAGAACAATTCTTCTGCGTCCAGGGATTTCATGGAGGAAAAAATGGGAAAGTGCATTGACGAGTATATGGAGCGTACGGCGGAATATGAACGTCTCGGCGGCACAGTCAGTCAGACGCAGATAAAGAAGCGGACTTGGGAGGAGAAGCTTGCCCGACGAGCTGCCAAATCCAAAGCCAAATTGGCAGCACGTAAAAATGGTTAGCATACGCGTTTCAACATAGATAGATGCCTGCTAATTATTCGACGGAGTCGCGCTTACTATTGGGAGTTCACCGCAGTGAAAAATTTATATGGCTTCGTTTCCTGCAATTCGTGCGTTACAGGGGCGGGGTGTGTGTAGCTTACACTTGAAGCAACTCAGGAGAAAAACTTGACGGCTATCAGCCAGGTTAGAACGGTTCGCTAGCTCGTCGTTGAACCTGAGGCGCAGAAGCCTAGCCCTGACGGTGTAAAAAAAATAGAGGTTCACGAGCCTCCTGGGGCTCCTGAACTATACGCTATACGTCGTCAGTGCTGACTGGCGGAAGGGGTTCGGCCACCACCAAGGACTAATCTCTGGAAAGGGAGGAGGTAGCCTACACGGTGAACGAACTTAGCGGTAACAATACCTTTCTGATCACTTTGACCTAAAATTGGACTACCAAGCTAGCATATGCTCTAGCTCGTCACAAGGGCATCCCGCTCTGTGCCGTCCGTGGTGGAACATTCCGAGAGAAGCACATTTATAGCACCTGTCCTTACGGTGGTTAGTATGCGAGGGATTTTGGACAGATGCAGAAGGTGAATCTCGTATTCTAGGGGTCTCCGCGGCCTGGCAGTGACTTGATTCAGTGGTGAAGACTTTATTCATTTGGCTTTCCTAGCCCTATACGGCAGTGCAACCGCAATTGAATTGCATACCTGTATCTAACAACAGAGCAACATTAGGCGCGGGTCTATGGTCTATCACAGACCGCAACTTTGTCTAGAGCAATTGCAAATCCTCGGTTCCTCTTTTGAGTGAGTGCGCAAGTCATACGAATACGCCTACCTGGCAACTTCAGTGGGCGGTCGCCAGGACCATTCTCTAGCTGGGAGAGCCTACTTTTCTTCCGCGACATCGAGGGGCTGTAACCACTGCATGCCCCGCGTACAGGGTCCAAAACATGGTCGGCACTACAGCAAGCACAAGCAACGGCACCAGATGGGTCCCTCGCCATGGACATCAGCTTAGGCCATAGGATCCACGGCCACTGCGGCAAGGCCGCAACCTCCACGTATGTAGTTTATCGATATCTAGAAAACGCCATGAGCACGACAGCGCAATCGCTCGAGTACTTGGCCCATTTTTGAATATAGTGGATGAGCGTGGACATATGTGGATTGCATTCCCCACCTTAGCAGCCCATTAGGGGTAGTCGAGCTGGCCTCCGTCTAGAGTGGCATCGATAAGCACACTACTTGGGTTTCAAGTTAGCGCCCACGAGAACCCGTGTATTCGATTTCTAGCTATCTTCCATCCAAACTTGCCCTGCGACGCACCTGCTATGTTACAAGAACGTTGTTTAGGGTTGTGTTGATACGAATGTTGTGGTTGGCAGAACCACTGCTGCTGGCGCGAGAAACGTGGGGACCATCAGATTTCCCATCAATAAGATTCTATATCTATGGAGATGGCTGGATAGCTGTACTAGTTTGTGTAGGATCTGGAATTCCAGAGTCAGCGGCAGATCGATCGTGAAGGTCACCGTTCAAGCAAGGGCCATGTCGTGAGTTGAGCACTACAAGATTGCTACGCATCGCTCGAGCGCTCCTGTGGCAGTCTACATAGATGATGGCAGTGAAGCATGTTGTACTGATCCGAACAGCACGGGCCCTAGGAAGCAGCGTGCGGCAAATCGATCAACGTAGCAAATACAACAGCTAAATCATCAAAAATTTTGAGTTTTTGGCGTGCTTTTTATTATTTTTACTCGACCCTCACAGCGACGACCAAAGAAGAGAAGTGTACCGACGAAAGCAAAGACAAACATGCACCCACAAACAACACGAAATAGTGGAAAGGTACCTGACCTGAAGGAAGGGTGGAGAGAGTGGGAGCGTAGAGCAGTGGAAGCAAGGATAAGTGCACAACAAACGAAAGGATAGGTAGACTAAAAAGCAATTAAAAAAGAAATCATCCGCGGATCCTTGTTCCCAAATACCATACACAATCCTGTGCACCCATTCTTAGCCCCGTCCTAGTCCTGGCCAACTGGTCAGTTCGTACCACATTAATCGGGTTTGGAGGCATCTATTTTCCGGGGGGAGGAGCGCCGCGCCCGCGACCACCTGCACCACCACGACCACCCCTGAACCCACCACGAGAGTCTCCGTTAACTGGCCCGCCACCTCTTGGACGGTTCTGCGGCCGCTCCCCACGTTCCTTGCGCGTTTCGACCACTACACGAACCGTCCCAGCCTCACCACCGACGTCGATACGGATACCCCCTTCGCCACCCTGGCCTGGCGGGAGAGAAGCAATGATAGCTTTCTTAGCTGCGTCAAGTGAATGGAACTCAAGGAAGGCGCATGCTTTGGTGCGGACGATGTCGACCTCCTTGATGGGACCGAACCGCGTTGACAATACTTGGGACAGCTGCGCCGGACTAACAGACTCAACAACGCCCTTGTGAAGGGATGACTTGTGAGCAAATTCATGGCTGACTATCGAGCCAACGTACCTTGACAAAGCACTGTGGTGTAGTCAGCGCCTGCGCAGCGGCGACTGCTGGGTATTCGCGTGGTCCATGGTGTTGACTACCGCGATGACCATGGGGAGCAGGTGATTGGGTGGTCGGTGCGGGACTACTCGATGACGCAGGTACCTCAGTCAAACCCTTCGACTCCTGAGCAACTGCAGAGCCCCAACGCTTGGAATCGGTGGCAGCGAGACTCGCCCAAGTTTTAGGGGCGGGAGGCTTGGCAGGGGTTGGAGCGTGCGGCTGGGGTTGTGTTTGCTGTTGGATAGGCGCAGGCGGTTGGGATGCAGGAGCAGGAGATGCAGGGGGGAGTGGAGCTTGCGATGGTGGAGCAGCAGGGAGGGTAGGTTCAGAAGGGATGTCAACAGCGGGTACTTGAGGTGATGGTTCTGGAGGAGTAGCAGGCGCCTCTTCTTCTTGTTCAGAGGAATGAATGCCATTGGGCTCTGGCAGGTTGGTCTCTGCAGCAGGGGGAGGGCTCGGGGGCTGAGGGCTAACAGTAGTAGGTTCCTCCTCTGGAACGGGGGCAGGAGGGGGAACAGCTTCCGTGGGCGCTGGGGCAGGTGTTGAGGTTGGCTCGGGCGCTGGCTCCGGAGCAGGTGCTGCGGTAGGCTCGACAACAACTTGCTCCGGTGTGGAAGGTTGCTCGGCAGGAGCAGTGGAGTCAGCATCGCTCAGGTCATCTTCCGTAGATTCCTCCTTAAGGAAGCGGAAGATATCATTGAGAACGAAGTAGCCATTCGGCTGTTCCGCGAGGAAGAAGGTCTGAACAAATTTTTTCCACGGGTCTCCATGGTTGGACATTTCACCGATGACCTGGATAATGATACCGCCATTCGCAGAGGACTGAGCGTCTACCGAGTGGATGAAGACCTTGCAATCGTCGAAGCCAATGGATGTGATCTTGTTGTGGATTTCCTGCGGGGAGAGAGAGATCAGTGAAGGACACGTTGGATATGTAAGACATGAGGAGAGAAATACCTGTTGACCGAAGCAAGGCTTGATTTCTTCACCCTCCATGCCGTGGGTGAAGGTGGAGGTTTTTGTGTAGAAGCAGTGTAAACGATTGGGATGTTTGTTGACATAGGTGTAATACTGGGGAACAAACTGCCATCCAACCTCAGAAGGAACAACATTCTGGTGGATTGTAGAGGACGATGTGGTGGACATTATGGGAAAAAGTTGCTGTCGGAAGACCGTTTCTGTGAGCTGGGAGAGAAAAAAAGCGGCAGACAGTGACACACCAAAGACACGAATAAAATGTACGTTTGGTTGCGTGCGTGAGAGGGTCTAAAGAGTACAACGAGACGAGGCCAATAAGTGAGCCTGAGTTATAACAACGGGGGCAGTCAGCGCTGTGAAGTGGCGGACGCGGTCGACAGTGGAGGCGAGTCCACTCATCGGAATTTTACTTCGGTCTTTGCCGGCGGCTGACTCAGCAGCGGTGGCGTATACTGCACTAATAATAGAGCATAGTATGTACGGGTCGCAGTGTTGCTCGTCGACGATGGTGCTTCGTCGCTCTTCGTCGTCGTCTCGGTCAGCGCTGAATTCATCCGCAGTAGTAGTAGGCAGTGCTGTCGCACAGATTTCTCCCCTTAGGCCCTCAGCTTGGACGTGCAGTGCTGGACATCCTCGCTAGCGTTGTCGTATTACCAAGGCTTTGCGTTGCCTAAATCGGTCAGGATGACGCAGGGGCTGTTCCAGGCCCGGCTGAGCATATATTCCTCTTCCTGTCGTCGTCCCGCAGTTATCACAGACCTCGCATCCGTCTCTTCTCCATGCCAAACAATATAACACTGCTACTCATTTTCCTTGTCGTGCTCGCCTTCTGTCTTTCTGACAATGGCGTGTACGCCTTTGGTGCGGGTAACATCCCCTCGTAAGTCGTAATCAGTGAATCCGATCATGACGTTCGAGCGAGATCTTGTTCTAGTTTCGCATATATGGAGGGCAAGGCCTTCCGACACGGTGATATCGTATGTCTTACTCCATCGGAAGTCGCGTTGTTTAGCTAAATCATGAATGGCTCCTATCATCGCTTGCAGGAAGACGCCCTCTCGGACCTCGTGAAGAAAGGTGCTGCGGGCGGATTTGGTCT
>JADGIP010000735.1:0-12268 GCA_016618355.2 Astraeus odoratus | reverse complement strand
TGACGAGACCCTGACCAGTGTATCCACGTGCCCCCACTAGTGCAAGACGCTTGCGTTCGGTGATGTGCTGCACCGGTGGCACCGGTGGAGCAGGTGCTACGACGGTGGCATAGCCCCTAGTGCCAGACGATCCACGCCGCGTGAAGGTCGAGTATGCTCGTGTACCAGTAGCACCAGTCGCGGAGCTGGCACGCATGGGAGCAATAGGAAGATACGCACGGGGGATGCGCTTGTTCTCTTCGAAAATACGGACGGTACGCTCGAGCTCGCTCGCGTCGGAGACACCAGCCCAGAATAGGGTCTTCGAACCCCTTGTGAAGCTTCCGTCTGCCCGCTCGAAGTGCCAAGCACGGTTCTCGTCGTCGACAGGGACTGTCCAGAAAAGCTTACGATGATCCTTGCGCAGAGCATTCCAGACGTTGTCAAGAACGCCATTCAATACACCCGCACGAGATGGGAGGAGGCGGTTCATCACGGGTGTCTCTCCTTCCGGGTGCGACACGACTGCGACGCAATCGAGGGGTTCATCCGCATAAATTGTGAACGGAGTGCGCTCAAGATCCGCAAGGATACCTGCAACACTGGCCGTCCCTGCACGCACGTCTGGATCCCTCTCATGCACGACCTGTCGGAAACGGTCAGGACCAATGCTCGCGAGGCTGTCGTACTTCGTGAGACGGTAGCCACGACGGATAAGAGTACCGGCGCCCGAGTCCGTGAACAGTTCGCGCTGGAGGTTAGCAGCGGAGATCACAGCAACGGACGAGGAGCGGGGTAGGTGGTCAAGGAGCTCCTTGAACTCCCGTAGCTTGAGTTTCGTGCCGAACTTGACCCAAGGCTCTTTCATCAATTGATCGTATTCCTGAATGGGCATTCGCCACGTTAGCGCCAAGAGGGGCGAGAAGTGGACGGAAGCAGGCATACCTCATCCAGATTGATTACATCCAGCTTTTCGCCGGTCACACCGTGGAACATGCCGCCTTTGTCGTTCAAGAAGACAATCTTGAGCGGCTCCAATTCTTTGGCGAGCTCCCCCGCTGCAATGTCCGCATTAACGTTGAGAATCTGGCCTTCCGGGGACTCGGCCAAGCTGGTTAAGATCGGAAGAGCACCGGCACGGATTGACGCCTCGATTGGGCGTTTGTCGACGCGGGTAATGCGGCCAACGAGACCGTACCGGGGGCGGTCGAGATAATCTGCAGTGAACACGCCGGACGTGATGGGGCGGGCCCGGGCACCCAGCTTTTCGAGTGCGCCAACGAGCTTTAGATTCTCTTCGAGGAAGACGCGACGTGCGATCTGAAGGGTATTGGCATCTTTGGGTAGCATAAGACGGAAGAGCGAAAAATGGAGTTCATGAGCGCCATCAGCGGGTAGGACGGGTTACTTACTTGTAACACGAATTCCGTCTATGTAGTCGGGCTCTACACCTTCTGCCTCGAGGATATCGTTCATCTGAGGTCCCGCACCGTGGAGGATGACGGGGTAGAGGCCAACTCGATAGAGGAAGGAAAGGGAGTGGGCCAGGTCATCGAGCTGGTCGAGGACAGCTCCCCCCACCTTTATAACGGCAAACTTGGCGGGCTGGATTGAATTGGAGGACGAAGAGAATATGCGAAGGTGACGCTCGACCTCACGTTTGGTACCAAGTGAGTAGAGCAGGCGAGTGATTGTATCCTGATAGGAGCTGTGTTAGAAGAAAACAGCTAGCGGAACCGTAGCGCCTTGGGGAAAGGGCGGGATGTGTGAAGAGATATGTTTGCTTACCCTGTCAGTCTGGGCGGCGGACTGGATAGAACGAACCGATGCGTTGTCCCGTCGACGTACGGCCGTTACAGCAGCCTGGCGATGGCCAGCGAGGGCGGCCTTCCTGACCACCCGCGACGACAACTGTGCGGCACGAGTGGTAGATAACATGTTCATATAAAACAAAACCAAAAAAAAAAAAGTAGGGTGTGGCCTTGGAAGAACGTTTACTTGAGCGAAGAAGCGAATTCTGGAGGATGAGTCACCTGACAGCGAGTGTTCAACTCTAATACAATCGATTGAAGGTCCCAGCTTCCTTGAATTCAAGCCGTCGCCTACTTCTTTATATAAATTTATTATTTCATCCACCGTTGTTCGCGGGGACTTATGCTGTTGGTTGGTGTTGGTCTTGCTCACACAGTTTATCGAGCAGGACGTCCAATTGCATTTGTACCGCACGTAGCAAGGTTCCCACTATGTACAGGAGCATGGACCGAGGGAACCAGTTAAGGGCGAGCACCACTGGGGTCGACTACTAAAAGAGTTTTTCTATCTAATCTCCGGCTCCTTCCTGTAAGACATGCGGCACTGCAACTACATATGTATCACTGACCAACACAAGTGGATAGGAGACGTCGACAGAAGCAACTCAGTTCCAAGACTTGACTTGTCTGACGGAGAGCGATCACTCCACGGTCACCGTGATACACTCGCCTCCGTGCGTTAGTTACGGCTAGCCCTGTTATCGTGAAATGGTTCTCATACAGGCAGTATCACGGCACTCTGCGACGAGGGGAAGACAATGGTTCGTCGTTTCAAGAGTAACCATGTACCAACTTCACATTTCATGTGCTTCTTATGCTCTCCACCCTCAGTCAACGCCGTCCTGATCACGTACTATGGCTTCTGTGTCTTCATCGTCAGATGACTCTTCCTGTGCCATACCAGTAGCTCCCCACAACCGATTAAGCAGGTTGCGCACAAGTCGCATAGGTAGTGGCTAGAAACAGGAACCGCTCAGCTAGTCGGTAAGCCAGTAAGACATAATACGTACAGCAATGTTTTCTTCTTCGTCTTCGTCTTCGTCTTCATCGTCTTCATTGTCGTCCCCTTCTGCGTCATCTGCAAGTGGTGCACCAAGAGGAATATCACCAACCCCATCATCATCGACTGGCATTCCGCCCGGCATTGCACCAGGATCATGTCGTCCTGGCTCAGGTAGCACTGCCATCAATAGATCTTGGATACCATCGTCGCCCATCTGAACCAAGGCTTGCACAAACTGGACTACTCCACCAGGCATCTGTGCTGCAAAACCGGGGAGCTGATCGAAAAGTGCGAGAAGTTGTTCCCGAGTCGCTGCATCCGGGACCAAGCGCTCGATTTGACGCTCCTCGGCACGAGTACGACGACGGGCTGCTCTGTGCACAACCACATCTTCCGCACCTGCGAAGAACTCCTCGTTGTAAATGCTTCGCGCTGTCGGCGGTGGTAATGGGTCACATGCGTACTGGTGCGCAAGCAAGATCTCTCGTGGGATGAAAGCAGTGAGGACACGATGTTGCTGCTGTGCATGCGTCTGTTCAAGGACGATGACATGACGGTAGATGGATGTGCGAAGGAGCTTCGAGGTGAAGGTGCGTAGGAAGCGTTCGCGCATACGTAGCTTGCGCTTAGAGGAGAAAGTAGGTAGCACGCTGGACGCTGTAGATGCTAGCCAGGAGCCGAGAGAGGACGATCTCCATAAAGGCGCTGAACGGATAGCATAGATATGAGATAGAAGATGAAGAGTACTTTCCTCTGGACTCAAACCCCTAAGATCGCCATGAGTGGTAATTGACGCGGTGAAGCGACATGACGCACAAGCCATCCGTGTGTATGCGGAAATCTTTATGCGACCGCACTTCCGTCGGAAGGGATATTTCACACTTGTCAGCGAGAAGCGGAACGATGGAAGGGAACTCAAGTATCGCTTGTTTAAGGGCTTCTGTACCCTCCTCTTTGACGTCCTAAAGGATTTCAGCTCAGGATAGGCCGAACGGATGGACGCAGGAAGACACACTTCGCCGCGATCACGGCGCACTTTTTCTTGCTCCCGTAGAGCCAGCGCTCTCGCGTATGCCCATCCTGGAAGAACGCTCGGGTCAAAGTACTCCTCCCCTTCATGGACCTCGTCGTAGCGACTTTGGTAAACTTTCCAGACTTCCTGCAGCCAGTCGCCCATGCCAGCTTTTACAGCGAGGAAATCCAGATGTAGAAGTGATCCATGCGGGTCAGTGAGAGGCTGTAAGGAAAACAGGAGGCGAGCATGTTCAAAAGCAGCACGAGGGCAACCTCGGCGCTGAAGATCGCTATGAACATACGTTTGAGTTTAGGGTGTTGGGTGTGTAGGTATTGGAGCTTACATGACTTGCTGATGTATAGCTAGGAAGAAGGGGCGATTCTCGACAAAATCAAAGTCAAGCCTGTTAACGCCACTCGTAAAACTGAACATTCCAAGGAAAGCGCGTTCATAAGCAAAAATGGCTCGTGAAAGGTAATCTACGGCCGAACTATATTCTGATAAATCCTGTGAATCAGGTAAGAGTGGTATAGATTTATGGTTCTTACCTTCACGATGTCTGTACACGTCGCCGATCTGTAGTAATGTATCTGCGTGCCAGGGAAAAGCACGGAGGACACTCCAAAGTGCTTCGGGTGCTGTCGACGAATGATTGGGAACATGAGTGCAACAGAAGACGCGTTTGCACGTACATCCAGACATTACAGCACGGGTGAAATCCCTCGTCGCCCCTTTATAACGTTTGCTATATTCTACCGTCCACCATTTTCCTGGCCCTGCAGGGCCTTTTGCGGCCTTCCGGGCTGCTTCGTCTTCCGTAAGTGCGCGCAGCGAGAGTCCCTCGCGTTGTTTGGTCAAAGACCATGTTCGGTCAGGACGTGTCAACTGGGAACGAAGGGTGCTGGATGGGCCACCACGACGACGTCTGTGCGGTGTAGATGATCCGGACTCAGAAAATTCCGCAGCTGTAACTGCTCTCGATCCAAAGAATTTACGCAGCTCGGACTCTGCATCGAGGTACGTGAGTGATACTGATAGTAGGTTTGCCAGAGCGGTCGTCCGAGCGTCGCTGGAGGTAGCCGTTGATACGTTCTTGAGGTCCGGATACCTGTGTATGGAATGACCTGTTGTACTGTGATTTCCGGGATCGAACATAGAACATACCTTACAGATAACTCTGCGAGTGCCTTGTCAACATCGTCAATGTCGTCTTTCTTCTTTCCCTTGTTCTTTGATGTTGATTTCGCAGAAGGCTGTGGTGGTGAGGTGATGGGTATTGCTAGTGGATCTGTGTCTGCGTGCACGGACGCCTGTGCTTGGGTAGCCTTCTTTTTCTTTTTCTTAGCCTAGAGTACGCGGGAGTGGATCACGAACGAATCACAGGCCTCAAAAGCATTCAATTACCTTGCGAGACTTTGTAGGCTTTACGACATGCTCGTCACTTTCCTCTCCGGGTGCTTCTGGTTCGTCATCTGGTGTAAAGAGCTACGCATATCGTTATCGATTTTGTGCATGCATGCATTACCAAACGTACTGCCGAAAAACCCGACTTTACTGGTGGCGCGGGTTCCTCGTCGCTGGTCGTGTGCGGATCGAGTTGCTGGAGGTTAGGTCGGCTGTTTGTTAGCGTAAGAAGTTCTTCCTGCTCGCGTTGCTGACGTTTACTGAGGCGAGGGGCCATCAGGAGAGCGTCACGGTTGTAAGTTCTCTTTCGATCGACAAGCTGTGCGACCACCAAAGGTCGGCAAATGAAGTTGTCTGCAGAAGAATCACCGAGTTCCAAGCGCTGGTTATCTAAGATGATCTGCTCGGGCACGGCTTGCGTCACCCCGATCATGCAGGCTGCCTCCGCTCACGGTGTCGTATCCCAGCATCGAACCTACGCTAACTATATAGCCCGGCACCCCGCTCCTGGAAGCTTAGATTCGTCCCCGTATCTTCTCTTGTGCACTTCAGTGACACGTATGTGATGGTCTCTTGTTCATCTGCGCAGAACCTAGTATCTGACGAAAGGCGATAGCTTCTCAGAGGTCAGCCCCGATGTCCAGGATCGACAAATCCCCAACTACTCAACTCTCTAGCGGAACAAATGCAGAGCATCGACTCAAGCTTGTTGCATTACGATTCATTCTTCCGAATAATTCTGTGGAAGAAGAAGAGTTTCGACGTGACCCCCACGCGCCAACTCTACACCTTACTACATCGTATTAGCTGTAGCGTGTGTCAGGCCAAGGACAGCGTTTATTCTGTGAAGCTGTTTCTTTTTTTATACGTGTTCTCTCAGAGAATCAACATGTGCAGTGGTTCATGTATGACACCATCAAGGTGGGATCGATGCATACTTGATTCTCCAGGAATAGGTCCTCTTACTTTCAGTATATCCAGGGGTAAGTGAAGGCGGTCATGAATCACCATTTCCGACCTCTCCAACCGCGAGCGGCCCGCTGGTCTCCATCTTTCAATGTGATGATTCTATCCTGCGGCAATGTGCTGCCACTACATTTGTCGTAAACTGAGGATCTTAACAAGTTCGATCCCGAATGAGCGTGAAGTACTGCATTCCGTGGACAGAGGTAGGGTGACATGGTTGCCGCTTTGGGATTCATGACCCTGTGTACTGTGGTTGGGCAAGGACAATGATACCCATCCTGACACATACTCAACCTCGCCGTACATCGCACATGTGAACTGCACAGAGGTGGACTGAGCATTGTCACTGCTTACTGTGGTGGGCGATCCCCGGTCCTTGTTTTCCGTATCACCCACGATCATTGCAGGTGTTGGTGACGGAATTGCGTGTCCTGACTTTTTGTTAGGGCACTCTCATGTTGACATGCCCAGTACAGACTGTCCCAAGGAGGAGACATCCCTGCGCGAGGAAGTCCTTCCTCGAGTGATATTTTAAAGTGTTGCTGAACTAGCGAGAGGAAAAATGAAGTAGATCAGGGTGGCAGCACCTGGTCATTGACGATCTCTTTGGCGGAGTAGGCTTTTGTTTGAGCCCTGCGTCACAGCACTGGAACGTTTGTGTTGTGAGATTGATTGTTTTGAGATCAGGGTTGCTTACAATGAACCATGTGGATGAAGCTGACGAAGCAACCGCAAGGGACATGTCATTCTTCTGCTGTACTGCAGACATACCAAGTGCACGATAACGCGCCACTGTCAGGTTACTGAGTCAGCTAAGCAGCGTGGTATCGCCCCTGGAGAGTTCCCACTTTCTCTTCAGGGCGTTCCTATTGATAGGAGATTTGGAACTGTTGCACATGTCGACGTCGATGTGGAATGTGCCTGGACAGGCATCGTTCATCGGAAGCTACCGTCCTTGCCTTTCTCACACTGCCTGGTGCATTTTCTGAGTTGGTGTCATTTTAGTAAATTGTCTTCTGACTACCCCAACCAGGCTAAGTGCTACGCCAGCTTTGCATGCTCTATACTTATGGACCTCGAACTTTCATAGCAGGCGATGAAGGATTGACTGCCTGTTCAATCACTTCATCTGCCAGTCCTACCACTCAATTTCTTTATAATTCATATCCTTGGCCAGTATATGTACTGCAGGTAAGCAGGAATAGGATGTTTCTCTCATTCAGGTGTGGTGTTCTGGCTCAATGACTACTGTCGTTGGCTGGAGTGGCTCGGCTTGGCATGTCAACGCCCCCTAAGCCCTGATCAGAGCAATGATTGGTCATTCTATTGTCGGTAAAGGTAAAAAAAACACTGACAAGCGGATCAGTGGTGTAGACAACATGAGACCTGTGAATGGCCCACACTGGGGGCGTTAGGGGCCACCTACCCTACTTAATCCCCTAAATACTTAAAATGGTTTTACTCATATCAAGGCAAGATGGCCGAGCGGTCTAAGGCGCTGGAATCAGGCTAGTGAATCCAGTCCGAAAGGGCGCGAGTTCGAATCTCGCTCTTGTCAAACTTTTTTTTTTGCTTTTGTGCCACCTCAGTCCATTATGTAACTATGTATGTGGTGCTATTTGTAGGCCACAAAATGACGACCTTGATTTACTGGAGACTGGCTACCAGTGGAAAAATTGACTTGACAGCTGACAGATAACACAATAGACATTGGCTTCGCATTTTATTTCACTCACGCAGCCTATAAACCAGGCACTCCTCCACATTTGGGATAGCTTCGAAAGTCCATGATGCTTACAAGCAATGCGAGTGGGAGCTGGCATCTCACCTGTTGAACAAAGTTGGTGACTATGGTGCAGCGAAGGATATCATGGAGCCTGGGTCTGTGGAGGATCCGTTCATCCGATACAGTAGTGACTTGCATGTTCCCATGTCATATTTTGCAAGTTGCAATGTGTAATTGAGTCAACTCGTTCTATGTACTTTGTCCATGCACACAATGGCCCCAACATGCATACCATACTCAACAGTCGGTCTGCAACATCATCCAGGCCAGCCTGAAGGTTCGAGTCCTAAAGGCACATTGTTAATATGCATCCCTGACTTTGGGGGATGACCGAGTTATCGTTATCGGTGCGAAGCGCCTTTCTGACTTGCTCTGCCGATAAGGGCCTGTCATATCATGCATATATAATATAACCAACAGTATTAGACGAGGCCGTCGCGAGCACTCGCACTCGTTCCTCGACCTAACTCCGGCACGCTTTTACCCCTCACACGACCATGTCCTCAGGCTACGTGCTTCCGCAAGGCGCCGGGTATGGTGTCGGTGAGTGCTTGCTCGACTTCGTTCTTCGTAGGCGAGGGCTTACCACTAGTGGTAGTGGTCGGTAAGTGTCATAATCCGAGGACCGCTCGCGTTTAGGTCTCTTGATGAACACGTACAGGCATTGGTCTGTTTTTCAGTGCCTTCATGGTCTGTTTGACAGCCATTCAGGCCAGATATACCGGTGTCTCTCCGAAGGACTCAGAAGAGTTCACATCCGCTTCCCGAAGTGTGAAGCCTGGACTCATCGCGTCAGGTATTGTCTCAGCTTGGACATGGGCAGCCACACTGGTGAGTGTCCCTACCCATCGCTTCAGAAAAGCTTCATCACTCGATTTCAGTTACAATCTAGTGCGGTGGCCTACAGATATGGCATATCCGGTCCATGGTGGTATGCAGCAGGCGCCACCGTTCAGGTCCTTCTCTTTGCACAGCTTGCTGCCAAGCTCAAACTGAACGCACCTTATGCTCATACATGGCTCGAAATTGTTGCAGTGCGGTGGGGAACACCTGCTCACTTGATATTTATGTTCTTTGGTCTTGCGACGAACTTGATTGTATCGTCCATGCTTGTCTTGGGAGGCTCAGCTACCGTTACAAGTCTCACTGGCATGAGCACAATTGCTGCTTGTTTCTTGATCCCTTTGGGAGTAGCAATTTACGTGGTCGTTGGTGGCATGCGTTCGACTCTACTTTGTGATTAGTAAGTTTCGTCCGTGGTTAGTGGAACCTAGCGTCTGACCGTCTACGATAGCACCCACACAACCGTCCTGTTTGCAATCATCCTCACTTTCGTGTTTACTGTATACGCGACCTCTGGCTACATTGGTTCCATTAGCAAAATGCACTACCTTCTCTCGGAGGTCTCCACCATAGCCCCTGTTGACGGCAATGCTGGAGGTTCTTATCTGACGCTCCGTTCCAAGAACGGGCTCATCTTTGGAGTGATCAACTTGGTTGGTAACTTCGCCACTGTCTTCCAAGATCAGGCGTATTGGCAGCGTGCGATTGCTAGTCGACCCGCAACGACAGTGAAAGCGTATCTCATTGGAGGTCTCGCCTGGTAAGTCTCTTCAACAAGAAGTACGTTCAATTGTTTATGCAGGGATCGTGCAGGTTTGCTATCCCATTCACGATGGCAACTACGCTTGGCCTTGCCGCCGTCGCTCTGAGTGCTGTTCCAGCTTCGTCGTCACCCGTACAAGTACCCACTTCTAGCGGCTTTGTTCCACTCCTTCCTACTCTAACAGACGCGGAGATCTCAGCGGGTCTTCCTGCGTCCGTGGCTGCTGCAACGCTACTTGGAGAGAGCGGTGCGGCCGCATTGCTCATCCTGTTGTTCTTGGCCGTAACAAGCGCGACCAGCGCGGAGTTAATCGCTGTCTCTTCCATTTTCACTTACGATATATACGTCCGATACATCAACCCTGAAGCTACTGAACAACAGATCCTTAACATGAGTCACATAGGGGTAGGCCGTCGTCTTTCATCTGGGGTAACCCGCTTATTACCATTCCTTGCTAGGTCGCGGCATTCGCACTGATAATGGGTATTGCGGGCGTGGTCTTCTTTTATATCGGCATTTCCATGGGTTGGCTCTATGTCGGTTTTTATTTATTTATACTGCTGCAACATGGCTGTACTCACTGGACGGATAGACATTCATGGGTGTTATCCTGGGCTCTGCTGTAGTCCCCATCGCTCTGTGCATCACCTGGCGGAAAGCCAGTAAGATTGGTTGTATTGCTGGGGCTGTCGTTGGATTAATTGCCGGCATTGCCGCATGGCTCGGTACTACCGCAGGTCTGAACAACAGCCTGATCAACGTGACAGTAAGTTATAAAACCTGTTCTGACGTGCATCTGTATGACGTTTCTCGCTAATAGACTAGCGGAGGTTGGCCTCCATCCTTTGAAAGGCGATCGAAGGCACGCGACTAACCCTTCTTATGGTAATTAGGAAACTACGAAATGTTAGCGGGAAACCTTGGCTCCATTGCAATTGGAGGCATCATAGCTGTTTCCATTTCTTTGATTGTAAGTAAACAGCCTTTACTGCGTTTGATGGCGATAAACTCAATCCCTACATGTTAGTGGCCAGAAGATTACGATTTCGCCTCGACGCGAGCCATCAATTCGCCAGAGGCGCCAACTAACCATAAGAAGCCAGCTGAGGTGGTGGAAGAATATATAGATGAGAAAAAGGACTCGTCTGCTTCCTCGGTCGAGAACGATGCTGTCAAGCTGGAGAAGGAACTCGACCCGGTTGGCCTCAATAAGGCTTTCAGATTTGCGGCGTGGTCATCCATTGTCTTGGTGCGTCACCCATTAGCCCCCCTCGTACAGTGCATCTGAATCATTGTCCCTTGCGTAGACCCTGATCTTTATGATCTTGATCCCTCTTCCTCTATTTGGTGCCTCGACCATCTATTCTGTATCTGGCTTTTCCGTATGGGTCATTGTCGGAATTATGTGGACATTCTGTTCGGCATTCGCTGTCGTACTTTACCCCCTGTGGGAGAGTCGTGCTGCTCTGACGATGATCGTGAAGGGGATTATTAAGGTACTGTTTCTTGCCATCTACTTTATGAAGAGAATTTGGTTGATCCCCCGCGAATGATCAGGATATATTTGCAAATGGATCAGGCAAGTATGTGCCATCACATGCAGCTCACAGACACCCTACTGGTGCGCCCGCGTGATGGAATGATCCAGTCATGCTATACATTACTGTAATAAGCTCCGGACAAGGGAAGCGTAACACGTTCCTAGTTCTGGATGGTGAAGAAAGGGCGTAGATGAAACCATAGATGAGATGTAATGACTTTACGGATATGTTGTATGCAAAGAATAAGGGAAATTATTCCTGATTCGCTGTAGGTGTATGATTCAATGACCTATATTTTCCGGACTATAGCTACTATGATGCAGTTACCACAGTTGAACACACGCCAGGCACTCAGTAAAGCATTCCTCGAATACCCTGTCGGAAGATTGTACATACACTACCAGACTGATGCAGCATCGCCTCTTCACGCACCCAATACTTGTGAAAGATCCCATGTTTTCAGACGGTTTGTAACAAAAAGCGACAGAAGGTGATAGGGCAGTGCATGCACGGTAGCAATGGAACAGGGGCGCAGCGGAATTATGACGAATGTGTACATGCTCAACCCCATGCCGCTGTTGTGCTGAATGAAGGACGAAAATGTCAGAAATTGATTTTGGTTGAATGAATGTGCGCACCTATAGTTGACGATGAGGTGCCCGTCCGTCGCAAACGACTGCAAATGGCAAATCATTAGACCATCATAGAACCCAGAAATTCTACATACTTTGTACAGGTTGGATACTGTATCATCAGGTGCGGGAGAGAATGCTAAGTTGATATAGGTGAACTGGAATAAGCAATGCTACCATCAGCCGACCACTGCTGTTAATGTGAGAGGGCACGCACCAGCGGTTCTCCGGCCTTCCAACCTAGCTCCTTTCTCAAGAACTGAATGACGGCCTGAAATCGGTTCGCAGCAGTGATCTTGTAGAAGTTCTGCTTCATGATTGGCGCATTTCCGACAGCCTTGAAGCGTACGACGACTGTTTATGCCGACATATGCCGACAGCAAAAATCGATATAACAATCACCCGTAAATGATTCAGAACGGTAACGTGGAACGAAGACTCGAAAGCCATACCCTTGGAAGGGTCCTTCTTCTTGTAAGACTCGAGGGCTTGAATAGCAGGAGATACTCCTTCTGCACCTTCGCC
>JADGIP010000734.1:0-12275 GCA_016618355.2 Astraeus odoratus | reverse complement strand
AGCATTGATCCATGTTTTTCCATATTACATTGAATTAAGAGATACTATGTTATACAAATTGCTTTGTTCTTTCTATGTTTTATTCATGTTCCTTTCATGTTCTCTTGTCAAACATTGAATTTTGTTTCCAGTGTTGGTGAACGAAGATCTTACATTGTACTACTTGTGGCCCTTGGAACGTATTTAGAGAGAATGTTTTGAGTTCTTGCCGTGAAGTACTCCAAAAACTCGTCATATATTTCCTCTTGCACACAAATATGAACCCTGCTACCACTGATCTTGGTAGAAACTTTTGGAGGGGTCAATGCCAATGAAGTAAACACCCCCCGCATTGAAGTCAGGAAATACATATTAGATTCCAAATCTAACCTAGTTCATGACTTCCTCCGAGTCTGCATCATTGAAAACGATGTTCGAACCCTTCCCCCAAGCTCGAGAGAAATGGTCTTCAGATTGCTCTTAGCAGCAGTCTCCGTGATCCTTTCCAGCGAGAACACTGCTAGTGAATAGCACTTCATGTATTTTCATGTATGACGAAATGACATTGCCAATGGCGTTTCTAGCGACGGTGTTCACAACATAATTCCTTGACTCTTGGACAAGGTAGCACATTCGAATTGCTGCGAGGGCCAGTGTGAGGTCGGAAAACGTCAGCACTACCGTGTTACCTTGTGCAGGTCTAATCTTCCAGGTAAATGTAAGAACTATATTATGGGTGAACGAGTCGGTAGGTAACAAAATTATTAGCGCACCGAGGAGATTTCAGGGAATGATGTGCCCCTAAAAGTGTCTAGACAACAGCATAATGTGAGGATGTACAACAACAGTCTGTGAAGGAAAACCTCGACGAACCGTAATCACCACTAATAGAGAGGTATATAGCTGACCTCTACTACTTGGTCAGAGATCTTGTCCACCTGGCCAGAAATTAGCCGATACAATCGACCGAACAAGCAGCGTCTGCAGAGCGTGCAATGTTTGAAGGCAATTATATATGAAGTCATAGGTCTGCCAGTGAGTGAGCGAGAAAAGTGGTTAGCCACACATCATGCGCCATTGTCCAATGCTTCAAGAGCAGCAAGTTCATCAGCATGTTTTTCCACGAAGAATACTGACCTTCTGAGAATTCCCTTTTACAAATCCGGGCAGTCAAATACATTTTCCGCAGCCTCGACAGCAGATTCCCCTCTGAGGCAGTGGCAATCCATTTTCTGTAAATCGCAAACTGTAGCATTACCAGATTAAAAGTTGATCATCCACTGGCAATGAGAATACAAAAATTAGGCAGGGAATAAGGCAGTGCGCAGCCAGTTTAATTACACTATCAGTTATCGCCCATTGGAAAGGGCATGGCTATCCACCAGTATTGGCAAGGTAGAATGCTATTATGCACACTCAATCATGGGCTCATCTGAGTGGTTGACAAACTGACCATCGATGAATAGGCCTGTTGAAAAGGACACTTTGTCACTGTAAATAGGAGTGTCAAATTCATGAGTGAAAGTAACAGGCATAATGAAAAGGCAACAGCGGGGATTTCAACTTAGAGGATGGATCTAGCAACTTACGCAGGAGTCAAAGGCCACAGAGCACATGGTGATCATGGAGGCAATACATCCATGAAACAATGGACAAACTGAAATGCGCATGATCTTATCAGAGCCGGAGAGAACTACCTTTGTGCTTCTGAGTCTACCTAGTTCTGTGGAGCTATTCAAAGAGTCAGGTTGTTCAAAGGGGCTTTGCTCTGTTGACCCGATGATATAGTTGGGGGACAAACCAATTTGATTCCCCCATCTTCACACTTAGTGGTGGCACTAGAACCGAGCTCTGGTAATCAGCAACATAGGCCTTCATACTAATGCCGTCTGTAATCGGGCTGTCAAACTTTTTCCTGGTCCCGGATCCAGGAACATGTAGTCCCAGGCTGGCATCTGTTATTAGCGGAAGATATAGAAGACCAGTTCTTGGAACACGATGTTCCAAGAACTACTTTTCCAGGGGTCGTAACTGCAATTGATTCAGAGTGCAGTTTTCCTAATGAGAGGAAGGCGGTTGCCCATCTTCACCAACTATGGGAATACGATGGAAAACAGTAAATTTTGCCAATGGCCTTACACCGAAGCAATACTTGAATGCAGCAGCTCTAAACAATAAATTCGTCAACCTCGGCGAGTCAACAATTGCGCATATCGTCGAAACCGCAGACAGCGACAGTGGTTCAGGGAGCCTTTGAGGTCTCGAGGGATTGATAATGGCTCCATACTTTACGGTGCCAACACAGGTGTCAGGGGTAACAGAGTGAGGTTTTTTTTAAAAAAAAAGTTATATTCTTCACTTTCAAGTTGTTCTAATGGCCGCCAGAGTCTGACGTTATTAAAGTATTGCTTGCTTGCATATGGGGGGTCATCGATGAGCGGTACGTATGGCCTCCTGTCTCAGCTATGTCTATAAGCAACAGCAGAATGCAGCGGGAAGCCTTCTGCCGACTGATCACAGGAATCAAACGCATTCCACTAATAGTACAAGCAAATACATGTAGAACCCAATATTCCTCATAGTTTATCAACGGGAAATTCGGATGAATGTGATTCATAACTTATGGCCGAGATTGACGTGGACTGCCTTGACTTCGGTGTAACTGCAGCGGACTATGAGTGCCATCAAACCACTGCAAAGAGACTAGAGGAACATACTGTTCCAATCCATACTCTCCCATTTCTCTCCCAATCCCACTTTGCTTGAACCCGCCGAATGGCACATTCGCATGGAACTGGTTATAGCAATTGATCCAGATCGTACCCGCCTTGAGCTTGTGTGCAGTACTGAGCGCACGGTTTATATCCTTGGTAAATACAGCCGCAGCAAGACCATAGATCGTATCGTTGGCCTGACGAATAAGGTCTTCCTCATCGTGGAACTTGATTATGACGCTGACAGGTCCAAAGATCTCCTCTTGTACAATTTTCATGTCTGGTCTAGTGTTGAGGAAAATAGTAGGTTGGATGAAATAGCCTTTGTGGCCATGGCGCCCGCCACCAATGTGCACCGTTGCACCGTCTTTCTTCCCGGATTCAATGTAACTCATTATACGCTGTGCGTTTATTGTTATGCACATATCAGCTCACGAGGGTCAGATAAGGACAGAATAACTCACATTGTATTGAATCTCAGAAACTTGGGGTCCTTGGAAGGTATCGGCAACGAAAGGGTCACCAACATTAATCCCTTGCGTCTTGGCTGTGAAACGCTTTAAGAATTCATGATATATGCTCTCTTGCACAAAGATACGAGATCCTGCGCAGCAGCACTGGCCATGATTAAAGCTATTGACGAATTTAGTGACGACGAAGTAAACGCTCATAGCGCTTATTTTCAAAAGACACGTACAACATGCCAAATGCAGCCCAGTTTACCGCCTGCTCCAGATCTGCATCCTCAAAAATGATGTTTGGACTCTTCCCTCCGAGCTCAAGTGAAATGTTCTTCAAATTACTCTTAGCAGCTGCCTCCATAATTTTGCGACCAGTAAGAGTGCTGCCTGTGAATGCGACCTTGTGTATCTTCATATGTGACGAGATGGCATTGCCGGCAGTGTTTCCATAACCAGTGACAACGTTTACAACACCAGGAGGGAAGCCTGCCTCTTGAATCAGATGGCACATTCGAATCGCCGTGAGTGGTGTGAACTCAGAGGGCTTTAACACTATCGTGTTGCCCGTAGCGAGGGCAGGGCCAATCTTCCAAGTAAACATAAGAACTGTTCAGGAAGTGAGGTAGTAGACCAATGTAATGAATGGGATGACGCACGAGGAAAGTTCCACGGAATGATCTGGCCCTGAGGGAACGGTTAAAAGTCACTAAGGCAAGCTATCTGTGACGTACAACAACACCAATCGGCTCATGACGGGTGTAAGTGAGCTTGTCCTCGCTCGTCTTCCAAGAGAATTTCAGAGAAAGCTCATCGACATCCGCTTGAAATGTCACGACTTTACCTCTAGGACCTGACCAGTGATCTTGTCCGCCCAGCCAGCATAGTAACGGATACACTCAATGGAGAGAGGAACGTCTGCGGTGCGTGCAATGTTGAAGGCCTTGCCTGTTCACATGTGAGGTCACAGCTTAGAAATGTGGGCTCGCAATCCATAGGTCACATACCATTGTCCAGTGATTCGAGGGCGGCAAGCTCGTCGCTGTGTGCCTCCATCAGAGATACCAACTTGTTGAGGAGTATTCCCCTCTTCGGTCCTGGGCAATTGAGTCCCCATGTAGTCTCGAAGGCGTTCTGTGCCGCTTCGACGGCAAGATCGACGTCTTTCGGAGTTGCCTCCGAGACGGTGGTGATTGTCTTGCCGTTAGCTATGTGTCAAGACGATGGTATCGACGAGACGTTTGTCGTTCATGGTTCAAGAGTGTAAGCATTGATACATATTCAGGGGTAAGGGAAGGACATACTCGGGTTAACGACGCTGTTTTCGACCATTGAATGCACCATTACTATCGATTAGCACCGATAAGGAGTATCCGCAACAATACACACTCAATCACACTGCCATTGGAGCCATCGACGAACTGGCCATTAATGTACAATCCTGTCGAGAAGGATACTGTACCGTTGTAGACGGGGGTATCGAACTTGTGGGTGAAAATGGTCGGCATCACGAAGGCGAGCAGTACCAGTAACTGGGACGAAGAACAGGGGATCAAGCTTTGTCCTTATGTAGGGGTCCAAGCCGCCCGTGCCTGTGAGAACCTCCCAGGTAGTACGAATACCAACGAATGAGAGAACAGGGTTGAAGCGATATGATCATCTCGGAGTTCGAACAACTACCTTCCTTGCATCACTGGAGTCTGCATCCCGTTCGCTATGACTATACATCATCACGATAGGACGAGAAGGGTATTTCCACACCCTTCGCCTGGTCGGGTGTGCGAACTGCGAACAGGTCCGAGCTTTCCGCTTTATAACGGGGGAAGCCGTGACGCAACTGCTTCATTACCGCTGGGAAATTCCGATCTAGATTTGGAATGATCACACAAGGTCACAAAGACGCACCGTTTTAATTGTACGTATGCGCCTTCCCAGTAGAGCCGTCTAGTGTAGGTCTATTGTGCAGCGCTCGTGCTATATTGACTAAGAGCGCCGATAATATGGCACCATCAGTGTCAAAGATAATGAGGAATCGTCTCTCCGTCTGTCTGTGTATTGCTGACTCGAGTCAGCTGCAGGCCTACGGATGAACACCATCTCTGCAGCAATGAATTCAGACCTATAGAAACATCAGGGCGCGTTCGCTCGCAGCTGAATGGATGGTTGTGTTGGTAACCCACTTGAAAGAATTTGGAAGTCTTCATTGATCTCCGCTGGGACAGACGACCATATGCTTCAAATGACGGCATACCAGTACGCAATATCTGGTATATCGTCTTGCGAACCGAGCTCTTCCTTCTGATGGGACACTGGGAAACTAAGACATATACTTCTTTGGCGTCCGCTTCATCCCCATCCGGCCACCATGCGGTCCATACCATCGCTGCATTACACCCTTCAAGTCAATAATTCGATATCAGACAGTGACAAATTTTAGCAAACAGGAAGAAGGGCGTCCTCGGTGCCCGCGGCAGGGAATGGACAAAATTCGGGCATCCCTTGTCGGAAAAACTAGAAAATTTCCGACACTGAGAAGAGATGCACATCGTCTCTTGCCATGGACCACAAAGAAACTGCGAAATGTGCCATGTTGTAGTCGTGCTATATGTACAGTAGAACCAGTATTTCTGTGCCGACGTTGGATGCGACACCTTACAAGAAAGGCTCCTGATTATGTAATACGAACGATATTTTTAAATTTGTTTTCTGAATCGGGTATACAACTACTCAGAACTCCAGAAGACTATGAACTCCATCTGGCCAGTCCGACTTCGGTGTAATACACAGGAAGTCTTTCGTACTCTTCCGACGGTGAGAAGAGTCCGGGCATTTCCTGCCGAGGAGGCATCGGTGTGTAGGACATTTACCCATGCCACATTTATTGACGGAAACGGCATCCTGACGTACCCACCCCCTGGAGTCGCTCTGGCAATGACCATGCAACCGAGATCTCAGGTCGCTGGATACTTTCAGACTGATATCCTGTACTGGAGCCACGCCCCCCAACCATTGGGCAACAGCAAATGGCACTCTAATGATATTTAACCTCGTCTGTAGTTTGGAGGCTTCTCAGCGAGACCGTCAACACCAGGACGGTGTGAGCAAGCTGGATTTGTCCAAAATTATTATCCGAGTTGGATCCCCACAATTCATTGTTATACCCATGATCACGCGATACATCTATTAACCACTGACAGCGCTTATCGAATGTCGAGTGCCGTTCCTACTTCAAATTCTACTTCGCCGCCCTCGACATCAGTGTTCTAACAGTTCCTGTTGCACTTCGCTAGTACCTACTGCAAGATGTCATCGAGCTCATATACCCCCGATACTGACTTGTGGCTCGAACGGTCTCGGCTGGATGGCATGACATTGGGAGCTGTGTCATATGGTTGGTTCGACCTTGGCTCATACCTGGCGAAAGAAACTTACTCGTTACTTGACGCGTCCAGGTATGCTCCTTTTGCTCACCATTCAGGCCACAATTGCCCTCTATCGACGGGGACATGGGCTCGGCACCCAACGTTCATTACTTTTGGGCTACATCGCTATCACTTTCATATTGGCCACCATAGGCTTTGCAGCCAACGTGAGGTATACCGAGATGATCTGGATCGATCTGCGAAATGCACCCGGAGGACCTGTAGCCTTGATCCAAAACGAGATGAATTACTGGATAAACCTTATGGCACTTTCATGGTAGGTTCTGCCATGCGTTTGATTATTTTTTCTTATTCGATGGTGTTTTAGCTATTATGTTATGGAATGGTTTATGCAAGCTTTATTAGTATGCATCCCCATCGTTCCCTTGTTTAGTATTAACCCTCCCTCATAGCTTCACCGATGTTTTGTTCTTTGGGGCGGGGAGAAATACATCGCAATACCTATGACTCTCCTCTTCTTGACTATGGTTGGTGAGTGTCGTGAAGTGTTCTAGGCTTCCCATGTCACCCAGACTGATGCCAATGTGCAAGGTCTTTCTATTGTCGTCCTTGCCCAGGCCAGCGGAGTAGTATTCTATAACATTCAGGTTCAATTAGCCTATCTCTGCATCGAAGTTGGTATGACAGTCGCATATACTTTACTCGTCACGTGGCGTCTCCTCAGATTCCGACGACAAATGGAAGGGTTGGTGGCTACAGAGCACTTGCGCACGTATGACACGGTGATAATGATGGTGGTCGAGAGTGCCGCCATGTACTCAGTATTGGGTGTCATTTTCATCATCGCCTTCGCTGTGCACTGGAATGTAACCAATCTCGTGTTTTTGGCCATCAGTCATGTTCAGGTGAGGTTCTCAGTTCATTTCCAGAAATCCGGACTTGTCTCGAGTGATGTATGCCCAGGCTATTGCACAACTCTTCATCATCATTCGCGTGGCGCAGGGACGGTCTGTCGAGGCTCACCCTCGTGCTGGTGTCTGCACGAAGTCGATCGCTTTTGCCACCTACAAAACAGAAGAAGACCCTGCTCAGGGATCAAATGGCACAGAGTCCACAGCCGTAGGTTCTTGGAAACAAGGTGAGATAGTGGAAGAACCTTGAACTTCAGTAGATGGGGAGACGATTTATTTCATGTCAACGACATTATATCCTTGTTGGTGGCCCACTTGACATCTTTCTGTATAAGAACTCTGTACTTGTAGGTACTCAAGTATGTATGGCTGTTGAAGCATTTCACACCTGCATCCTGAAATGGTATTGTTCCTGCGAGAAAGCTTAAGCGCTTATCCTCCCGCACTAGTGTCACCCCATTCTATACTCACGGTGTAGGCACCTATGGCTCAATAAACCAACCAATCCTTCGCGTCTTGGAGTGCCGCCTCCCACTCCTTTCCCTCCTCGCTGTCAGTCAGCCTGGTCAAGACCCTCACGCTCTCCACCTCGTCTTTCCCCAGCTTAAGCCCGTTGTATAGATGTGGGAACACCCCTTCTCCACCTCTCGGCCCGCACACCTCCGCTTTAGGGTCCTCCCATCTGATGTCCTTCTCCACTCTGGCATAGGGTATGCGCAAGATGTGCACGTGGGGGTCCCGACCAAAGAAGAATTTGAGGGTGTTGGGGACTTGCTGTGCGGTGGAGAGATGGACGAATCCCGAAGCTTGGTCGATACAGCTTACAGGCAGCTTCTCCGGGAGGTCCTCGGCGGAGATGGGGGTGCAAGCAGTGTGGCTTACGAGCTTGTACACGTACGTCGGCGGCGTAGAGTGTGACATGACGGTTGCACTCCTTGGTAAAGGATTAAGAGAAGGGGGTACTAACTCAAGGTGGAATAACTTCAGTCCTGCCAGGTCGGTTCTGCTTCTCGGGAAATCTTGGAGCGATTGTGATGCAGATCTAGTCTATCTTGGCCATTATCAGCGACTATACATCTAACACCTGGCATGTGTTCCATTGGAACGTGATCGTAAATAGAAAGCGAAATTGATGGAATAGTGTTAAAAACAGTCCTGTCATGTCATTGGGGTATCAATGCGAACGTTGGGCAATCTAGTACATAGCTACACACAAGGTACACCGAATCCGCTACGGTCATCCGCCATAAGTAGTAGTTGTCCATGCACACCAGCATAGACATTTGTGAATGGAGAGAAAGATAAGTAATTCAGTGGCAGGCACGATAATGTAGTGTGAAAGAAAGGGAAAAAGACAACAAGTAAGACGGACAGGAAAAAGAAGAGTGGTAAAGGTGTACCCTTTGCTGGATCATGGGAGCCGCTCAAAACTGCTCCGTCAGTCTGCTGGAGTGAATGGCAATCACCTCGGCATCACATCGTCTGTTAGTACCGCTTTCACACCTCCGCTCTCCGTACGACCACCATCCCGCGCACGGGCATTGTTCATTCTCTTCTCAAACCCGTTTCCGTCCGTTTGTTCATGGAAGCTTTCCTCCAGAGACCGCGGAAAAGGGAAATGTTCCTCCACTTTCGTGGCAGGTGATGGCGCTTTGACCACTGGTACCGCCGTTTTCTTCCTCCTTCCCCTCTTTCCTTTCTCCTTGCTGCCTGAACTGCCCGTCGACCCCGTCGACTTGGTTGGTTTGATGGGTTGTGCGTACGGTCGCTCGGACGACGGTGCCAGAGGCGTCGGCATCGAGGGGTCGACCCACTCGTCATCGTCGTCGTCGTTGGCATCGATTTCCTCGAAATCCTCATTTTTGAGTAGCTCTTTCTCGAGTTCTTCTCCCCCCTTGACGACTTCGAATGCCGAGTTCGGCCCAGGGGTGATGGGTCCAATTGGGTCTTCTTCGGTGTCAGCCTCTGACCCCTTGGCACCACCCTTGACGCTACCATCTACGGGAGAGACGGAAGTCGAACGGGCGTCGAAGAAGTCGTCATGGTCGGGACGTTCGGGTTTATCGCCATCGGTGTCCGCCTCAGCAGCTTCGTCCTCCAGATCCATCTCCATGTCGTCTGGCTCATCGATCGACTCTAGGCCCATGAACTCATCCGAATCCGATGGCCAAGACGGCTGTTCGTCCTGGATCGTGAATATGGTTTTGTGTTGTTGGTTCAACTAATTGCCGTCAATTCCTGACAGTCGCTCGTGAGAAACAGAAAATACATACTTCGTTTATTCGCCTCCGCAAGTCGATCCAGTCGGTCTCGTCCTTGCACAAGAAGCCGAGTAACATACTTGGATCAAGCCCACTGAGAGGCATCTTGCGTACCCGATCGCAATGGAACGTGCGGAGCTCCGCAGCCGAGTATTGCATCACATAATGCTCCGCAACAAGGTCCAACTCCTCTTCTTCTATGCCAAAGTCACGAGGATCGAGATCGGAGGCAGTCAGCCCGGGGGACGTCGGCACGCTCGTATATTGCCATTTCGACAGTGGTTGTGAAGAAGCTGAGACCGAGGACGATGTAGACACACTGGAAGAATTCGAAATTTGGTGCTGTAGGGGGGATGGGGAGATGGGTGCATGGCAGGAGAACGTCGAGGAGCCGGTTTTGATGGACGAAGGAGAAGTAGGAGCACGATGATGATGGGAGGATGATGACTGTGCCCCTGGCGAGCGCTGGTTTGCACGCCTTTCCGATGCGTTGTCTGGGGTGGTTTCTCTGCTACGGACAGCTGGGTAGTCGTGTGCCGAACATGGCGGCGCAGGGCGTAATGGCACCGCAGGACGTGCGTGATGGGGATCAAGGTAAAAGAGATTGTCGGCCTGAGAGCCTAGGAAATAATATGACGATGAAGGGCGTCCCCCAGCAATACCAACGGACTGTGGGAAGGTGAATAATGACTGCAAGATTGGGGGAAAATCAGTCTCCGAATAGTACAGTGGGGGAATATACTCCAAACCTTGATAGCCCCGTAATAGATGGGGTTGACGCCGTCAAGTCCGAGACGAATACCAACCAAGACAAGCACCGCCCGTTCACCCCAAGAGGACCTTGCCAGCCGCCGTGGAGACCTCGTATGGACATTAGAAGCTGAATATACATCGGTCTGATAAACTACACCGTCTGCAGCGACGGCTACCCCGAGACCTGCTTCTGGGAAGGCATGTACAAGCGTTCTGGATGCTCCAATTAGTCAACTCCTCAAGGGTACAGCCGGGGGTACCTTACTTGATAGCACCTGCGGCAGTGCTGGGACCAAACCATTGGCCGACATCTTTTCCAAGGTCTTTCCCTGCAAGAGCCATGCGATGCACACTGAAAGGTGCTTGAGGTAACGGTGTGTCGAGGAACCATGTTATGATCTGGACATAGGTAGCAAAATCGTTGGTGCGAACTGGAAGCGGGGGACGTCTCCAGTCTGAGATGATGGTGAGAAAGTTAATACAGATGATCAACAACATGTGCTTGCCTCGCCCTAGGTGCAGATGAAGCAGAGCGTTCGCCAACAAGGTTTGACCAGTGCGGAGCATACATCCCCAACCTGAGTCGCTGGTCCAGCCCTTTTCGCCGGTACCGGGCCAATTCCACCTCTTGGGCCGAGGACTGCAGGGGGTTATGGATTGAGCTCCGGAAGCAAGATCAGAATCAAGACCCGAGAGTGTCGAATCCCGTATGGGAGGGAATTGGTTGCGATAAGTCAACCAAATGCGAGTGGTGAAGTCTACATAGAATACGGGTGGCCAGTGCGCTGCAGAATTCTTGGCTGACGAAGGCTGAGATTGAGAAAGTTCGGATACGGTGATAGAGGAAGAGGAATTGGAGCGGGACGGGGGAATGCGTCGCGACTCCCCGGATGCACGGCGTCCGGGTGTAGTTGTGGGCGGTGGTTCGTACCCTGGATGTTGCACCCCAAGGAGCCAGATGGGTTCAGTGCACTTATCGGGTGTGGCATCGCTATCCATAAGGAAACGCATGGCGCGGTCGAGATGGCCTTTACCATGTTTAGCGGCAGTGAGGAGAGGGTTCGATTTCGTCTTGGGGGACTGTGCAACCATATGGGACTGGGATAGCAGGGAAGGGAGAGTGAGGTCTGTTGCCGAACTGCTAAACGTGTGCGATAGCCAACCGGTGAGCCGAGTGGGGAGATCGGATATGCGAGATGACGACGGGGTGTACATTGATATTGAAGGATGGATGTCAGAAACTGTGCTGAGGGGGCGTTCTGGGCGCGTGCGAGCTCGTGGCATGTCTGTGGGTTCGACGATCACCGGTGGCTCATCAAATGAATCTTCACGCTCGCCGTCTGCCTCCGACGGGCTGGCTCTGTCGTCCGTGGTAGTAGTAGTAGCAGCAGCAGGAGTGACGTTCCCAGCACCGATCCTGTTGGACTTTCTGGAGCTCGGTCGGTTCTGTGGCATCGGAGAAGCGTTCTGGGATGTCCGTGCGGACGAGCTTGAGCTGGCCAGACTGGCAGAACTGTCCGTGTCAGCCATGGACTTGGACCGGTCGCGATTCTGTTTCTGGAGGAACTTGGGCAGTTTGGACGCATGCTGTGGATTGGGCGAGGAGGGCGTCGGGAGGCTGCGAGCGTTCTTGTTGGTCATTATTATCGCGCCAGCGTAGAAGGGGTCGCGGATCAGTCCAGCGTTGGCCGCGACGACGATGACGGGGTCGCAGCTCGCGAGAGTTGTGTTTTGAGGGAGTTACACGTAGTTCCGAGTTTGGGTTGTTTACCCGATCCAACCTGGCTCGACTAATACCACGTATACAACAACAACA
>JADGIP010000733.1:0-12291 GCA_016618355.2 Astraeus odoratus | reverse complement strand
GGGCAGTTTATATTCCAACTGGCAAACACTCTCCAACCATGCCTCATTCACCTACATTGCACCCATTTTCAAAGTTTTTGTGCTGCCTTGCAGCACAATAGGCTGACCTGTTTCAAATGGGACATGAAGGTCATGTGACATGTCGGGTGACGAGTGAGTGCTGTGAGTGGCCAAGCAAGTCTCGCCTCGCCCCAAACAGCTAAATTGAACACGAATATGGCATGTTTCTGAACAGCCTAACCATGTACATATGTAATACATGCCTCTTTTGTCCCGTGTTCCTTGTTTCGTCAGCATGTCTTGACATCATCACTGTCAAAATACCATCAATTAGTTCTTGCAAGTTCGAATTCATGGAGTCCGCCTTCGGTGCAAATATGGCCCGACATACAATACTATTTGGCTCTCAACGAAATTTACCGTAGGTACCGCTATTGTATCTCACGTCCAAGCTTGTATGTACCTAGTCTAGGCGGATGTCACAGCTCCAATCTCGATCTTTACGAACAGATCGATCAATGTGGCATGTCGTGAAATAATGCACGACGATACATCTGATATGAACATACTTACAATGTGTGACCGCGGACTATTCAAGACTACCCATGCCAGACGACTAGGTAACTGAATTGTACTCGGTAGCACGCTACGTACAGGGTCTAGCGCCAGTGACTTGCCAAGCCAACGCCTGTTTTCCACGATCCATAAAAACATCCGAGGAGTCCCGAAGAGTGGCGTTCTTAGCTCCGGGCCTTTCTTAACCAAATAGCCGGATTCCAACTACCAACTACCAACTACCAAGGCTTGACTTGTCCTCAAAATTTCAGGCACCACATCGCCTAAGAGCAAACAACAGGGCAGATGAACAAGATCCTAGCAGTAGGTGCCGGTGCACAGGATAAATGCTAGAACCATTGGTCCAGACAAAATTTCAGAGAGGTACCATCGACTCAGGTAAAACATGCATTCAGGGGCATCATGCATAATCATAGGAACCCTGAGTAATAAACATGAAAAATTTCAGTCACTGCAAGTCGGAAAAAACTATTCTTAGTTGCATCAGAGACGCACACAGACGGGGCCGCTGAGCCTGCCCTTGGGGCGGGACAGCCTAGCAGCGCAACTAAAGGTGGAAGGCGGTGCTTTATCGGAGGGTTTCGAGACCACTTACATCTAGCGCCCGACGTCTTTCGGTAAGGAGATCCAAACCTGACGTGCGCTATAAATGGATTGCAATTCGCGTGAACCTGTGTAGTTGGTAACGAAGAGCTTACCGGTGTAAGGCGGAGCGGATATGTCTTACTACATGGCCCCTATCCCAACACACCGCCACTCCGCCACTCCGGAGCTCGAGGCAGGAACAACTAACATGGAGACTTCTATAAAAATTTCTAGTTTTCCAGAGTGACCCACGATCTGAGATTCCCCGCCTGAGTGTTTTACCGGTGGATCTCTTTACCTTGGAAATCCATAAGAAGAGAAGCGTGCATCAGTTGTGCCGGAACACGTTGCGCCATTCTATGGTGGCCATGCCACGCCAAGGCTCATATCCCGAGCGGAGGTTACTTCAGGGAGATGACCACGATCATAAAGGACCACATACAGTAAAAGACGTCCTTCTGCTTTGTGTTCCCTTCAACGCACAGGCCGTATGATTCGGCATAAGCATATGCAAAAGCAGAAAAAAACTGGGGAAGTGCACATGGACGTAGTCGTGGCGCTAGAAACCCTGGAATGGAGAGACCAGACTAGAGTGTCGTGCCAGCTAATAGACGTTTCTAGCCGCGGAATCGATGAAAGTTTACCGGCAGTCGGCCCTTGGAAGATATTCCGAAGCTGTGCAAATTTCCAAATCATAAGATCGAGTCTTCAAAAGAGTCCGAGGACCAAGAACCTTGCAAATAGTTAAAATATGCAAGTACTCGAAATTGTGGTAATGCTCTGTGAGATTCAGAGATGACGGCCGCCTTCGCTTGCTATGGGAACAGGTCCCATAGAGAACATGGCAGTACGGCAACGCTTCTATAGTCATTGCTACATGGTATTTCTGCGACTTGGGCGGGACTCCCGTAGCACTTGCAGATCGTTTGTTGACTCCACGTGCCCTGACGTTTGCCGCGGAGATGGGTGTCTCGGAACATGCTAAGTTGGTTGACTCAGAGCCGATAACAACTAATGCCGAGGACCACCGAATGCATGAACGACAGACAGGGTGGTAAACGTGGGACATGACACGGCGGGACGGAGATGGCCAATCTATGAACTAGAATTGGACCACGTTGCAACTAGTACGGTGATTTCGTGGACTGAAAACCCCGGACGGTCAAGTTACAAAGCCAATTGATTTTTACAGTAATGAACCAGATCGACGGCTGGGCGGCTTAGCTTAGCTATGCGCGGGTTTCGGTCGCACATCGTATGTAAAGAACAAGGCACGTTCCTTGTTTGGCGTCATATGTCTGACAGAAGGAAAAGGGGTTGTCATGCTCCACTCCGGAACGAGGATGATAATGCCGAGTCGACAACCAGGGGCCGATGAGGTCACTGCCGACGGCATGTTGAACTATTACATCGTTGTCGGAGGAGCGTGGGTTACTACATACCGTACAAGTCCGATGACCATACCCCGGTTGGACGACCCTGTCCAGGCTGCGTCCAGTATGAGTCAAGCTGGGTGAAAATGAAGCGAGCATCAAATAAACCGCGCCAATGCAACGTCCAAGGTGGCAGAAACTGACACAAATTAATAAGAAAAAATTTCCTGACTAAAAACGATAATCGGACAGATAAGGGTGCGCCTGCTAGATCCCTTGGCTGCACAGGTTAAACTAATGGTGCTTTCATTTCGGACAGCAATCTCAGACGAACGCCCATGACAGCTCGTGGCAACGGTTCAACTTGTTCAGATCCGCTCGTGTGGGCGACGGAAGCGCGACACGCGAGGGACGCGGATGGTAGCTGAATAAGTGAGACTTGACGCTGAGTATTGGGCTGCGCTCTGTTGGCAGCGATGACAGACCGGAATAAAAAAAAAGCACGGATCACGGCAGGCATCCTCTGCAGTACAGTACCTCTCTCTATCGTCTATACACTATCGGGGCGGATGCCGATACATATCAAGGAGCTCATAAGGTGACAACTGATTAATATCTGCGATAATTTATTGCTGCGACAGCGACAGACATATATGTTATGACACGTTCATGATAGACGCTCAACTGGCCATCTTCGCACCGGAAAGAAGAGAAGACGAGCCTAGCAAAGATGGAAGAGAAGCAAGAAGACGAAGGGAGCGTCGTACGGGGAGTAGCATAGCCCAATAGCGCTGCAGTAAGGGGGCAAGGAAGGCGTCGAACATGATTAGCGAGGGGCAGACAACAAGACGCAGTCAGACTAACAAAAATGCTGTGAGAGACATTACGAATATATAATCTGGCCGCCGCGTAACTGCCTTTTTTTTACGGCAAAAATTAAAAACGAGAAGAAAATACAATAAATAAATAAAGCAGCCTCCACCGAACTCTCCCACGCTTGCCGAGCTCTTTCTCTTCTGCGTCTTTCTTCGCCATTAAGCACTGTTTCGCCATCTCCTCCCTCCTTTTATCCCCTTCTCCCCGCCCTTCCCCGTCGTCTTCTCTGCCCTCTTCTAATTCTTGTATTCTTCTCTAAACCATCTTCCTTTAGCTTTCTTTCTGTTATCATTCGCAATGCCTGCAGATCAATCAGAACATGCGCCGCAGGCAAGCTCCTCGCATATGATGAAGACAACGAAGCGCGGGAGACCCTACCTGAAGGTATGTCCTTCCTCACCCTCACCTTGTGTTCCTCTCATCTATGGCCGACCTGTAGGACACTCTCGATCTCTTTGCGACTCTAATCGTCTCACTCCAATTGACCAACCACAAACAATACTTTCGTACCTTTCCAAATTCCTTCACCACGTGCGTTCCTACCCTTACACCCCTTCGCCCTGTCTGACTCTTTCACTCCAGGGACGAGGCAGCTCACAATTTAGCTTCCTTGAAATTCTCGCAGTCGAACCGCGGGCCGGATCCAAGAGATAAATCACGAATAGTGACGACCACAACAACCACGACCTTCTCCATGACACGGGATATGGCCAAGGCGATGTGCCAACATTTCATGGATGCACGTCTGATTGAAAACGCCGCCGATCAAGGCTCAAACCTCTTCAAAGACCGTGGTACATACGTTCTCACTCCGAAGGGTCTCCACGTCCTCGAGCGGTTTATCTCCAAAAATGGCATCAATTCTGATCATCTTCAGCATGTTTTCTCCACTCAGCCCATATGCATTAAGCTATTACACTTGGAGCGTCGTGCTGCTGATGACGAAATTATCGTTACCCAATCCGTCATCACTGCCCTCTTCCGTCGTTTCGTTGGACGACAGCCAAACTATCCCCCGTCAAATTCGGGCCCTCTTGACGCTTTCGGAGAGTACCACGAACGTTCAAAAGGCGTGCAGTTGATGGATGTTCAAGAGCGGGCACAGCCGTCGCTAAGCAGATCAACCAGTGCACACAAGTACTGTTTTGCCGCCGTCAGCGCCCTAGAATGGCTATGTGATTTCACCTCTGTCGTGGGAAGAGAAGAGGCCGCAGAGATGGCTGCACAGTTTGTTCGTTTTGGTCTCATCACGCTCGTCAGTGACAAACGGAAGAACAACGATTCTGCTATTATTTTCACTGTACGTGGCTCGGCCCCCGGCGGCAATTCGCCGATCAATGTGGGCATATATCCTTTTTTTTGCTGCCGGTTTCCCTCCTGACTGTCGTTTCAGCAACACGGCGAGTTTCGATGTACTGCAAAAGCTGTTTACAAAGTTACAGAAGAAGGGAAGCGGCTTGCCCAGTGGGACGAGGTGTCTGCATCCCCCCTTAGTTCGACCACCAATCTCCATGGCGACCGCCACTCACTTGATGGTAGCATAGCTGAGGTAGGGGCGAAGAGTGGACCAGAGGCTGTTGTTAACGCTGCGGATGCGAAGATACACCGTCGTATTTCCATGGCGGAGAAGCTTAACATTGCGTACGAAGCAGGAGAGAAGAAGACCAACGTGAAGAGTAATATGGATCGCTTGAACTACATTCTCGAAGAGCCGTCCTATCGTGCACTCTTCCGAGACTTTCTTAAAGCCAACTTCTGCGAGGAGAATTTGTCCTTTTGGTTGGATGTCGAGGATTTCAAGCGCAAGTTTAACATCACTTCCAGCGCACAAGCTACCGTCCCGTCCGGTCGAACTGCATTTAGAAGCACACCGGGTCAAGCGGCTATGGAGCGACATCACGAAACCCTTATCCAGACTGCGTTCCAGATCTATAACAAATATCTCGCGCCTTCCAGTCAGCATGAACTCAACATTGATCATGGCCTACGGTTAGACTTGGCGACCTACCTAGGTGAAGTCATGAACAATCTGCACGGCAGGCCTATCGAAGGACAGGTGATTCCGAGCCAAGCTGCAGCATTCAATGCTACGCAGCTGCAAATGCTTATCAAGCTGTACTCGCGGATACAAACCCACGTCCTTCGATTGATGGCGACGGACTCGTTACCCAAGGTACCGTTATTCTACTCTCGTCTCTCTCATGTTCCTTATTATACCTCTTATTCAGTTCGTCAAGACGCAGCGTTTCTTGGAAGCCCGCCAATGGCTGGGAGAAGGTGCTGCAGCCACAGACGACGTACTCTTTTTGACGAGTCCTCCCGCACCTCCAGGCCTTGGCGGCGAAGAGACTGGGGGAGCATATATGACCGTATCTGCGAAGGCGAGCGAACAGCGGGACCAGAGACATCAGATACCTAGTTCTTCCCACCAGTCATGAGCCGTACTCACCGATCGGTATCCTCTCAAGATATTCCCTACGTCATGAACCTTTAACCATCGACGCATTCCTCGGCACATTACCCTGCATTATTCCTTTGCTGCACCTCCTTCTACTATCTCAACCTCAATTTGACACCTTTTACCACAATTTCGGTCCTTACCCAGGGGGAATGACTTCTTATCCGTTCATATCTTTTTTACCAATATAATGTTCCCCGTTTTCTAGCATTAGTAGGTTTTCGATTCATGGGTGCCTTTGTCATGCTTTTATATCCTATCGCCAAGCTGTCGTCTTGGTTCACCTTGTCTTCTTCACGTCATGACCTGTCCCCCTCAAACATTCACTGGTGGTGTACCATTTACTCATACCTTACACGCCACTGCCTACTTGCATTGGTACTCAGTTAATCGATGGTCTCCGGCATGGAGTCGTATATTATCTATTTTATCAATCATTCCAAGGGTGATGGACGCATGGCAATGACTGGCCTGTTTGGCGTGGTTGAGTTTGCCGTCTATTTGACATCGAACCGCGGGAATCGAGTGCTTAGGTGTTACGTAACCTGGTGTGAGCCTGTGTGTCCGTTGTGCGTCAGACAACGTGCAAGTCGAACTTCCACAAGCCCTGGTGACCCTTCCCTGAGTGTCGTTGGCGCTTTGGCTAGCGTCCTGTCGATCGGCTTGGGCAAGCTCCGGTACGTACCCTTTTCACTGACGAATCGCCGTTTACAATTTGACAGGCCTTGAGTGATACATACTACATACTACTCACGTTTCACCATGTCGTGGCTGTGGAACCCGAGTGGAGATGCACCTAGGCCGCCTGGACCTACCGAGGACTTGGTTGTTGATCCAGCTAATCCCTCTCGCAAGGTGAGGCGGAAGGCTGCGAACGAACCATTCCTGGCGTAAGTCAAATGGCATCGTTATATGTTCCGAGGACCCCAAACACGTCTGATGTTCACGTTCCATTGCTTTGGGTGCATAGGTACAAAGAATTCAAAGATAAACAGGAGAAAGAACATGAGGCTTGGCTCCAACGGAAGAAAGAGCGAGAGGAAAGACTGGCGCGGGGTGAATCTGTCGGACCGGAAGAGCGCGATCCCACAGCGGAAGAAGAAGTGGGACTTGTGGGACTACTCAAATTTATCCTGTATGTCCTCTTGATCATCGTGCTTGCGGGCAAGTTCTTCACAGGGAGCTTCCTGTGGGAGTATGACGGGAAGTGGGTCCGGCTGAAGACATATTTGCCTGTAAGTCGGTGGTGGTGATAAGCACGCGGTGATCTTATTTTTTGTTTGTGCTTGTTCCGTGCACCGCTACGGGCCAACATGCAGGAAAGCCAAGGCCGCTTGTTTTCCGAAGCATATCTTGCAACGTTCGATGGAAGAGATGCCCACAAACCCTTGTACCTCGCGGTAGGCCGACCTCGCCGCTTATTCACGAAATGTTGACTAAATGTAATGGTGAACCCGTGATTATCAGATCGATGGCGACGTGTATGACGTCTCCAGTAACAAGAGGACATACGGTCCTGGTGGTCCCTATCATCACATGTACGTTGTCTCCATTTAGCCGGCCACGGAACATTGTTCACGCATTTGCATAGGGCTGGAATTGATGCGGCTAGATCGTTCGCAACGGGCTGTTTTGCAACGCACCGTACCCACGATCTGCGGGGACTGTCTGATTCCGAACTCAAGGTGAGAATAGGTTCCCACGGCACGACGGGATTTTGTTATTGAATCTGGCGTTGATATGTTTCTCGATGGTACAGAGTGTTCAGCATTGGAAGCAGTTTTTTGCTGATCATAAAACCTACTTCAAGGTGGGAAGGGTGCTCCATCCACCTATTGATCCAGATACTCCAATCCCGGAACCTTGTGACCCGTCCAAGGCGCGCGCGCAGCCTTCTGAAAAGGATATGAAGCAGGGCGAAAAGCACCCGTCTAAGCGTTCAGCACGCAGTAGCGGATTAGAACATGAGGAGCTTTAAATTATAACGGAAGAGTAGCTGTACTTTGAATCATTACAGTGCATAATATGCGTCGTACGGAATGCATAAGATGGGACACGTGAGTGTGGGAATCTATAGTTCAAATGAAAGCGGTGAAGTACTATGTAATGCTTCCAATATGCTTCGTAAGTATGATCATATGTGACAAAGCCCCTGAAACCTGTCCTCTCAGAGAGGTGCACTTTTTGCGATGAGGATGTTCGCTCTGGATTTTGAGATCTATTGCGATGTAGAGAGGACCATGTTGACCATGGCCTGATTCGCAGGCGACGATACCGCGCCAGGGGCACCGTGAGTCATGAAATAGTTGCGCAGGATAGGGAAATCTGCAATAGATCCATTAACCATTGATGAGAACGGGCTCTCCCGGTATTTTGCAACGATGATATTGCCTCTCCATGCACACTCTTCTCTGAAGAATCGTCCCTGAATCTCCCTGATACACTTGTTGATCGGGAAAGGCATCCCGTCGCGGGAGATGACTGGGTAGAAGACGACGTAAGGATGAGTAAACTTCTTGTTCATGTAGTCCAGTGCCTCCACCAGCTAGTCCGACGCATCCGGTAAACAGCGACATTCCAAGGATCAGTCCAGAGTTGCACTTACGTGATACTTCCACGCGCGATGACCAAGTCCCTCTGCGATATAGTCCATGTAAACTTCAGGGTGTGGCACACGGACAGGTACGCCACTGTATGGAGCGTGTGGATCCTGCATCGTCGATGGGCTGGTCATGAGGGCGACCATATGAGGATTGCGACCATCAGATGGGAAGAGCAGGGCCTCGAAGGCGGTCAGCTGGTCCATGACAAGCAATGAAATGGGATTAAAAGGGGGCACTAAGGTATGTTAGCAATCAAAGAAATGCGGTCTAGTGTCAGCGCGCAACCGAGTACTGAGCTTGTGAGGATAAAGCAGCCATCCTGGATTCAAGGTTTATATATGCCTGAAAACGAGGTCAGGGTGTTGTGTCAAAGCGATGATACGGAAACAAGGAGAAAAAACACACACGAGGCGGCTCCGCAAGTGCTATGGTCCAAGAAGTGTTCATACATTACCACAAATCACAAATCATTCCAGTCATATACTTTATGATGAGCTTGCGCCCGAGCTGCGTTCATTCTCTCCAAGTTAACATGATTCTCTTCAAGCTGCTCGTGTCCGATCAATTGGGGAGAATGACAGAGAGGCGGACCATGAGGGTGAATCGGAGAATAAAGCAAGGCGGGATATTGTGCGTTCCTAGCGCTGTCAAGGGAAAGACGCTGTTGGACGTGCGTGACGGCGGCCGTGCATTAGCATGATCGAGGTTAAAACTTTGGTGCTGCTTCATCTGGATGATGATCCAAAGAGATGTCGGCGATCTCAATCGGCAGGTCTGTCGACACTTCGACTCCAAGGTCGATCCGCAGGCCAAGTACGCCGATATATACTAGTTTAACCCGGCACTGTTCGATAATCGAGTCTGTGCCAGGTGGGAGGTGTCCTATATAAGGCGGAAGGTGCGCAGCCCCCCGTACTCGTGGTTTCTAGCCGCTAGTCCGATTAGTGCGTGTTGACTTTTGCTTCCGTGGACGAACCAGAGAGGCGCAAAAGCCACTAACTTGCCTCGCCACTTGGCGCGACAGACCCGATGATCAGCCTGACACGCTGGTGTCGTTCGGCCCGGTCCCTGCAAGTACATATTAGCCGTACCAGACGGGTAGTTGCCAATCACTCCCCACTTCGAAGGTTATTCAGTGGCAATAACTTTGCCCGGCCCTTTGCGATTTGTACGGACGGCCGGAGCAGATGGCGCAACGTGCGCGTGAGGTCCTACTCGACCGCGGTCTATTCAGAATATTTCTGCTGAGGACTATAATCCGGCGTGGCAAGTATTTGTGCCCCACCGTTTAGCATTCACTCCGCGAATGGTAGAAACTAACACATGTAGGCGTGTGCGGTATGTTACTCCGCTGCTGCATGCCATCACTGAAATTGACACGAACATAGGTATTTTACATGGTCCAGAACGTCTCAGAGACAGAAGACCACAAATAGGCTGTACGTTCACGTTTCTGATTCTCTGTGCCACACCATGTCATGGCGGCGGTTCGAAGGGTGCTTTCATTGGCAGGTCCCCAAAGCAATATCAGGGCCTGTTATAGCTATGAACAATGCCCGTTCTCTCATCATGTCGGAGATATATCACACGGCAGGGACTAAGATCTGGGGTTTGTTAAGCTTTATTTGTAGGTCAAAATATTCGTCTTCATCCATCCGCAAACCCCATGCGCCCACCGTGTGACACGTAAGTTCCCGTGGATGTCTATACCTATGATGCATACTCAGATCAGCTGTGCTGCGCACTCATAGGATAACGGGCATGCGACACGTCTAGAAATCCCGCCCTCGAAGACCTAGATGTTCTCTCCTCTTGCTCCGCTGATTGCTCGAGGCTCAGGCTCAGCACAAGCGGATTATTGTTGATTCGCCCGTGGTGGTTATCTCCTTTTGCAGCTAAAGACCAATCCAGCTGAAACTGCCGGAAAAAGGGGTGGTGTCATGCTCAGGTACTCATTAGTGAGTAGCATCTCTAGATGGGAGGTGCGCGCTACACATTCCATTATGCCGGCTCCTATTGTACAAAAATCGTCGAGCTTCGCAAAGCGATTCCCGTTCGCTCATCTGCAGTCACGCATGTTCGCTTAATTCGTATGTTATCCTTTCGATCAATTGCTATTGTCCGACCGCTTGTTTCCCCAAACGACATTCATACCGCGGAGGAGTGTCTTGAAGGCGCGGCCGCGCGCTACCCTACCATTTTGAAAGATATCTCTGTCGGGTTCGGGCTGTTCTCTGGTATGTACGTCTAGTTAGTTCCATGAAATACTTTTGGATGGATCAAAATAATCCGACAGCCGAAAGCGAGGCTGGGGCTGTGACTGCAGATTCACAATATACAGTTACTTAGACCTTATACTTACGTAGCATACTTACTTGTTCGGGACCTAATAGGTAGTGCGTATTTCCATAAAAGGAAATTTACTGTTTTCAGTCACACCCAAACGCAAGCTACAGCGACTTTGTCGACTCGGACCTCAACCGTTTATTTCGTCATTCTACCGTGAAAAATGAGTGCTGGCCATATACTTGTGGCCGCTCAGCTTTCCTCCCTCTTTCCATCGTCGGGTGCACCGTCAGTGGTGCTACAGTCCTCGCGCCAAAATGTCCCAGCAACTTCATCTTCATCACAGCTTGATGCAGACCTCTTCCCCGAACACGCGTCTTCTGCGTCGGTCTTTCATACGCCCCACACAGGATCCATCCTTTTACGCGTGCTTCATGGGGGCCTGATTGTTGAGCTCATATCCTTGTCCACTCCGGTCCTTCCAATACGTTTCGTCTTTCCTGCGCCCGTACTTCCGACTCCAGCGGTCTGTGCATGGGGAGAACAGGAGTTGCATTTATTAGCTGTCACGACGTCCGGTTCCCTCTATCGCTTGGTGTTACCAACGACCAACCCGACTAGGTTGTGGCACGACCAAGTGGCAAGAAATTGGTGTAGAGAATTCATTATCAAGAGCGTGACAGATCTGTCCAGCGGGGTGGTCCACGTGCTGGGCCCCCACGGCGTTGCTGTTGGGCTTGGAAATGGGTCTCTTCTCCGCATAGAAGTGGAGCGCGTCGGCGATAGTACTTGCGACGGTGTGTATTTACAACGCTTTTCTAGTGAGGTCAGCTCATACTTGTATGTAGATCTCTGGACAGAGACAGTTAACCAGCCCAAGTCGTTTCTGGGCACTTTCACTTCCTACATTCCAGGTCTCCATTCTGGATCCAAAGTAGCCCCGGAAATCCTCAGTGTAGCTAGTCTCCCCGAACCCACAGAGGTTGGTCATATATGGACCCTCGCGCGTGATCGCACATTGCGCCTGTGGTCTGCAAGCCGTGGCTGCGTTGCCTCAAAGGCCCTTTCAAGTCGAGCAGTTGCTCAAGCGAATGGGCCAGGTAGTGGTAAACCCGCTCTACTCGATGGCGTAACGGGCGGTCTCCTCCGAGTATATTCGCTTGGTCCTAACGGCGAAAAACCCTTTGCCGTCACTTTCACACCAACTCCAACAGACCTGCACTCTGGCGGGTATTTCCAGATCGTTGACTCATCATCCGATCAATTACATGAACTACGGACTATTGAATGCTCCTCTGCCAGTGCCCATTGCCATTTACAGGACTTCATTATTGACAACGGTGTTCTGTACACGTTGTGGGAACGTCAAGGGACCTCAATGTTGCAGAAATTGAATTTTGACACGGGTGACCTCATTGCCGTTGACGACGCAATGTGGGAGACGTCTAACTACGGAGAGGAGACTGACCTGACACCCGCGTACCTCGACGAAGTCCTCCTTGCCCCAGGATCTTTGACAGAGAAATTTATGGAA
>JADGIP010000732.1:0-12297 GCA_016618355.2 Astraeus odoratus | reverse complement strand
CACCGTTATGCACCAGAGTTTCACCAACTGGCATACCTGATTCGGCATCCCATACCTGGATAATGCCGGACCGTGTACCAGACAGGAAGAGTTTACCATCCCGCGAGAAAGCCACTGATGAAACAAGACCCTTTACTTCGATGGGTTTCCCGATCGGTGTAGCAGTCCTGGGGCACCACATACTGACAGTATTGGGCACGACTCCTACGGAGGTCAGAAAGCGCGTACCATCTGGTGAAAAAGCGACGCTGTCAACCGGTTCAGTAAAAGAACGAGAAGTGGTCTGGACGCCTAATTGGGTGTCCCAAAGGTGCATGGTCTTATCACGCGAGGACGACACCATTTGCTTGCCATCATGTGAGAAAGCGATTGAAAGGATGCCGGAGGTATGCCCCTTGAAAGGACTACCAATTTGTAGACCTGTTTCCGTGTCCCACAAACGGATAGTTTGGTCCTCGGAACCGGATGCGATGCGACTTCCATCAGGTGAGAATGCAATGGTATTGACCCGGTCAGTATGACCTCGTAAGACTGGATTTATCTGCAGGCCAGTTTCGGCATCCCACATACGAATGGTCGTATCATAAGATCCTGATGCGATAATCTTACCATCAGGTGAGAAGGCAACGGAAGCCACTACATCGGTATGCCCTTCCAGTGAGAGCTGTGCGGTAGGCCAGTGTACTTCATGTCCGCAAGCTAGTCGGGGTAGCCCGGGGAAGGAAGGGGTAAACTTCATATGAAAGACAGACTTAAGTGGAGAAAAAGGTAGTGCAGAGAGATATAAGTGCGGGGTGCTCTGCGAGACTACCCGGCCAAAGACTTGGACGAATCTTAAAGCGTCCCTTGCACATGCAGCTGTATCTTCGAAGCCGGCATAACCCTACACAATCCAAGACTTAACGGCGGACATCGAAGACAATAAGTGTTGCTCACTGCTAGCCATTTACATGAAGAATCCAGAATAGTAACAGCATGTTGGATTGCGTTGAGAAGGCTCAGGGTCTCCAACCAGAGAAGGACTTTCACGTCATCGAAAAAGTATTTAACCTCTATTGCCAATAATTCGCAGAAATTTGTTTCTTGCAGGTGGGTTCCCCAGAATCGACAAGCGTATGACAAATGGCGCGAAATGTGGGTTGAGATCCGCTGATCCATGTCCAAAACATCCGAATTGAAGACGTAAGAGCTTGCTAGATTACAAATGTTGAAGCGGAGGTCATGTCGCAGGACTTGCAGAGATGCGAACGCCATATCCAGGTGAACATCTGCCCTAGGGACAAAGAACTCCCCGCTTCGATGTGCATTTGTCAGAAAATCGTGAAACGAGGTATGGAGAGCCCGAATGGGAACAGATCGATTGGCGATCCCGCTCAATAGAGGTGCCATTACTTCGAGGATGATATCTACGTTGTATCGGTCTGCGGCATTGGAGAACATATAACGTAGGGCATTCATTGAGTCGATTGAGAGCGGCTCTGATGCCCATAAAACTTGCTGCATCACAGATCGGAATCGAGTAAGAGCCCGCGGCGTAGTCTCGATAACATCCTTGAGAATGATTGTGTACATCGTGTCCAGGAGGTCTTCCCCTCCTGTGGCATGGGACGTTATTTCATGGTATCTTTGCTTCAGATCCAAGCCACCCTTATGTGATTTGATGAATTCGCAGGCGAGCCGAGCCCATTCGAATAACCCGTCCGACATTCGAACGAAGCGGACAATGTCTTCCTCGTTCAGTACATTGACTAGGGTTGGGAGTTGATCACATATGTAGGAACGGATGTCGCGCTCCACACAAGCTGAAGGAATTTCTTCCATCGTCTTCACTGTGATATGTGAGACGCCTCGCAGTGCATTATTTATGTCGCTCAGTGGCCTGGATGTGACGATTATACGGAAATTGGTGGGAAGCTTGGCTACCTGGTCCGATGCAAGTAAGGGAAGGATGTACTCTCTTGAGCACTCAGCGAAACACTCGTCCAGGGCGTCGATAACGATAAGAATCCGCTCGGCTGCTCCGCTCATCAGCTTCAAAACAGGGTTCAAGTTAAGTTTCCGCCACTGCTGCATAATATCAGGTGACCTCTTCAACGAGCGGTTCCTAGAGACCACTTCCACCAACACCCGCTTCAGACTGGGATGACGATCAGCCAGATCGCGTGCGATGGTTGAGAACAGCTTCTCGTGTAACCTGTCCGCTTCCCGATCCCGAGAAAAACAGAAACATGCTCCGATTCCCCCGAGGTCTGAAAACCATGATGCAATAGTATGAGCAATAGTTGACTTCCCTTGTCCCGCCAGTCCCGCCAACCAAAACACTCGAGAAACATCCTTATCCGGACCATTCATCCATTCAACAAGTTCCACAAGGATCTCCTCTCTTGTACCCTTCAGGCACCTCTTGGTTGCGTCTATTCCAACCCCTTGCGCGTATGCCATATCCATGAGGTGTTTCTTCTCACCTGTGTTATCATGTAAGTTGGGGACAATAGTAAAGGCACTGGTAAATACTTACCTGCATATGTGATATCCTCCAGCACCCGATATACATCTACGTGTTCATCTTGGACACCATCATCGTAACATGTCCACATTAATCTGTCTAGTCTTCGATTGTATTGGATGATCGTCTCCCGTGTGGTGTTCGTAATATCCTTCTTCATCCTACTCCCTGTACGTGAACTACATGAGTTCCCGCGAAGATGACTAACGGAGCAGACAGCGACCGACAATAACTCTTTATTTCTGCATACTGCTGCATAAACCTAGAACACTCCAATATTTGCTGAGATATCTTTGCAAGGCACCCAGGAAGCTTGTTTAACCTGGAGATCGTGTCTGCTCCAAGGAGAAACTTGTATACTTCGGATATTTTCATAAGGAGGGCCGACATTATGTCCTCATGCTTAGTTTGCTTTGTAGTCAACTGGCATAGATCCCGTCAGTCATCTTGAATCTATGAACACTCAAAGGAATACCTCGGATGCCAGCGACAATGTTCTCAATGCCATCTTAGTGTATGCATTTACCTATAGTGATCATTACAAACTTGCCTCACACTGAGAGTGTTTACACACCTCGACTATGCTGCTGACTGCGGTGGTGAAATTCTTCAAGGGCCGAAGATCGATGACATCCGTCTTGGTGATATCCTAATACGGCATTTACACAAAAGTTACCTCAAGTTTACACTGGCTTACCACATATGACAAGTGGTCTTGAGATCGAGGTCGAGGGAGGGATGGTGACGACGGTGACCCAAGGACTTGAGTAAATGGGACTTGGAGTGCTCGATGCTGAGAACTCCGTTAGACACGCAGAATTCCGACATGTGCATTGTTGAATACACACTGCCATCGGTGCCTCTGAGAGCTGGTACAGATGTCCATAAATTTTGACCTTAGATAGGTGAATACTATACTATTCACCTTGATCTCCTCAATAATCGCTGATATCGAGGGTCGATCTTTTGGATCACGTTTCCAGCACGACGAGCATATTTCCCACCATGTATCAGTCATGCGAAACAATGTTAATTGATGGTTAGGTCGATCAGGCAATCGACCCAGGAGTACTCTATTCACGATGCTGCGATTGTTCCTGCAATCGTAGAAAGGAAATAACCGAGTGAACAGTTCCTGAAGGAATAGTTGAGTCTCGCCCAGAAACATGGTTCAGAAGCATACCAGTGCAGTCATGCCAAATGCCCACACATCAGACGCGGCCGATACATCGGCATACTCTAGACGTTCTGGAGCCATCCATGGCAGTGATCCACCCCACGGCAATTCCACCGTCATGTCAAACGAAGAATCCACCAGTTCGGAAAAACCGAAGTCAGCTAAGAGTGCTCGATGATCATTGGAAACCAGGACATTCAGCTACGGTGAGGTTTCGTTGAGTACCGTGACGGAGAGGCTGGTGCAGGTCGCACTTACACCCTTCAGATCTCCGTGGAATATTGGCCCTGAGACATGGCCATGAAGATAATGCAAGCCGTTTGCGATATCCACGAGCTAGACATGTATTTAAGGAATGAGAAGCCATGTGGTAGGTCGTTAAGAGTCACCAGAGGACGCGGATCACTTGTTTCAATTTGCACATAAGCATGCGCGTTTCCCAGTCCCATCCATTCGGAAATAATGGATATTGTTGAATTGAAATCGGTGGAGATACCAAGCATACGAACTATGTTTTCGTGATGAAGCTTAGACCATAAGTGGACCTCACGAAGGATTCGCTGTCGGCACCAAGACGACGTTTCAACCAAAGATAGGACTTAGGGTACAAAGGAAACACTCCATGGATAACTACTTTCAACGCGTTCATGTCCTCTGATTGTCTGGGATGGAATATCTTCACTGGTCCCATCAGAACGCAGGATCCCTTGATGGACCAAAGTAGTTCCTCCGGTCAAAGGACGCCGTGTCTGTTCGAGAACGACTTGGCCATTGAGATTGATGCTGAATTGGGAGGCCTGTGCGGCAAGTTTCTCCGCCAGCGAAGACGGAACCATATGTTTTGATTGAAAGAACGCACAATACTTGTACATACTTATCGTGTGCACTGGCACTGCACTCCAAGTATGGACCCCATACAAAGACAAACAACAACATTATACGTCATTCGCATAAAACAGAATTGCACCCCTGGTCAAGATTGCACTCATCATAACACTAATTCCTTCCAAGCATTGAGCTTATTCGATAAAGCACTTGTCAAATTTTCAGCACAGCCATCTGGTTCTTAAGGTGTATCACTGGTTGCCTACCACTCGTTAACACCTCGCCCCAACCGAGAGGGTCCCTGGAGTGGTTATCTTCACTACGTCTAACTTCTCCATCAAGTTCATCCACGTGCGCAGCCGCTCGCTAAGCAGCTCCCTCTCCGGAGTTGCCTGAAGGTCCGAGAGGATGGGGTACAGGAAAAAGTCAGCCCAGCTAAGCTTTTCTCCGAAGACATAGCCGGTAGGGGACATCGCCTGGTTGATGACAGCCAGAACCTTGCGCGCATGTTCCACTCCTTCGCTGATTTCTTGACGTATCTCCGCGTCCGTCAGCTTTCCCTCATCGCTGAGAGCCACCCTCGGTTTGACGACAGCCTTCAATATGGCACGGAATCCTGTCAGGGGGAATCAGGTACCTATATCCGGCGGAGAGACTCTAGCTTACCGTAGAACGCAACAAAGCTTACAAACTCTAATAGCTGTTCTTCGACGATAGCGGGTCCATCGCCAGCAGAGATGCACAGGCTCGGCTCTGGCGCCACTCTGTCCAAGTATCTCGCAATCGCTATGCTCTCCGCCAGCTTCAAGTTCGCTTTTTTGCCATCGATTTCGTTAATGACGAGGGTCGGTATGAAACCGAACGGGTGATGCTCCCTTGCGATATCGGTGTGAGGGAGAACGCTCACTTGGTCGAACGATAGGCCCTTGTAGTGTAGAGCAAGCGTAATCGTCCGTGTAAACGTGCTATAAGGCGTTCCAATGACGGTGAACGGAGCTGAGGACATGATCGATTATTGATGGGGTCAGATATACTGCAGCCCCGTCTTTAAATGACTAGATGGACAACCCATCTAACCATCTAAGAATAGAAGCATCATAGATAGGACGTAGTACGGTTCCCGAACACACTGCGGAGGTCCTGTGCGTGAGAGATCCAGCCATGGTGTATATACATGGGAGCAGATGCCCGAAGTCCTGGTGACCACGGGAGCAAATTGACGTTGACTTCATTTCTATGTACCAAAAACATCCGCTATCATTTGTCACATGAAGCCTATTAAAGTGAGGCCATGGTGTAAATAGGTTCCCGTAGTTATAGGTTTCTCCAAAACAGTCCCTGCAGGTGTACTGTAAAGATGGAAAGTCATGGACGAGAAGGGCTACTTATGGTCCACCTCCAACTACACCTGTCCAAGTTTCGATCAAATCAATCACACAATATCCCTTCACGGGGACGTATTGCTTAGTAATGACCTTGATGGTCTCCTGAGCTATGATCCCCCCAAGGAAGGCAGCAGTCGTCGGAAGCTCGGCGGTCGGTGCCCGGACACTAGAGGGAAACGTTCACATCAAGCTCTTCTAGCATGAATCATTGCACCCACAGTTCCCCCACAGCCTCGTCAAGGCACTCCGGTAGCTCCACTCCCTCACCAACTAGGCTTTGTATCTGTTTACGAAGAACTTCCGCCGTAATGGGTGAGTCAGCGGTCTTCTCCCTTACGGCCGACAGAGCTGATAGTGCTAAGTGTGTGCAGCTTGCTTTCGGGTTCTCGGACAAAGCGCTGACTAGCAAGCAATTATGTCATGTGGTCTAAGCACGTGGGTGTGTCAGAGCAAATGCTTACCGAGAGCCATCTTGTCATGATCAAAGGCGCCCCATTGCTGTCCTCTCAGGACATACAGAGCATGGGCATTTTTAACAAATAAGTCCACCACCGAGTCAGTAACTGATGCGCGTAGATGACTCTTGAAGGCCTGCTTCTCCTCTTCTGCCCTTGCCTTGTACAGCTTCTGAAGGTGGATATAGTTAACTGTGTCAGACTTCATGTCGGGTAGAGTGGAAGTTAGGGGGAGCGTGTGAGTCTCGGACTGATCGACGAATTCTTTGAGCGCTGCAAGTAGGTGGAAGAATGGTGAAGGGCGCTCGTTAAGAGCTTCCGGAGAGATAGCAGGATCATCGAACAAAGTGGCGATTTCGGGTGGGACCTTGTCCTTCCTGTAAGACAAACATCAGAACTAGGGTCAACCAGCGCACCTTTGTTTCGGTCCAACAACGGTAAGCCTGAGCTTCCGCTTCCTCAAAGTTTTCCTCGTCTGGCTTAACCCTGAGTGCTAGGATATTCTTTTTGAACTCTTGCCGTTCTGCACTTGTCTTTGGGAGATTTCCGTCATGCTGATTCATCGCTAGTCCCATAGCTAGTTGCCGGAAGTATGATATAAGCTCACCGATTTCTTCCAATCTTCTAAGACACGGACAAGAATCACAACATATGGTATGTGGCCATGTTCTGTCGGATCCAGAGATGCAAAGTCGATGGACAACGCGTGCTCTCGCAATGCTGGGAAGGGTTTATCTATTCTCAAAGACGGCGCAGTTTCGGAATGACTCTCAATAACTTTGAAGGGTTAGAAATAGTGCAAAGGGTGGAGCAGGTTTTCATATACCTACTTGTGTGTTCGTGCAGTTGAATGAAGAACTCCGCTAGGAAACCCGCCGAACGAACGATTATGAGGGGAGGATGGGATGGGTGGTGCCACAATAAAGAAGACAGCTTGGCGAGAATTGGGCCATCTAAATTATGTGCAATAACAACTGTGAAGGAAGCCACCCAATCTGGGTCCGAGTCAATGAGGCTTTCTAGTCGCCGAGTGTCAGCATGGCCATCGACACTATCGTTGAGCTCGCAAAGCAGCCTAACGGACTCCGTGGCCCTCGGCTTTCCTACGCTCGCCAAACCCTCCAAGAAGAAGTTGTTTCCAGCGTCAGCATGTGACGTGGTGGCGTGGTCCAAGATCGTGAAGTGGCCAACACCAGGCAGGACAAGATTCTTTAAGATCGACGTAGAAGTAGCTGAACCGGAAAGAACAAGAACCCTAGCAGACTCGAGAGCGCTCTGCCCCGTAGCGGCCCACAAGCTAGATGGTGAACAACTTTGGTTCAAGGGGCAAGGGAACTATATTTGGGGCAGCCTACCGCAATTGTCGGTCATATCTGCGGGTCTTGTTGTCTGGTTGTACTCTTTCGGAAGCGTAAACGTCGTGTATTAAGATGTCAGGAACAACCTACTGTAAGGCTGTCGTTGCGGTTTCTATGTCTTGAGAGTCTTGCGACGCCATGACCAGAACTGACTGAGCGTGAGTAAACGTCACTACGATAAGGGTGATTTCGCGTGACGTGTGACGGTACCACGTGACATATATAGCATCGCGTGGCGTCACACTCGTTTGCTGTCACGCTCCATACGCCTCTCTCGTATTGACGATGACGGACACGCGTCAGTTTGGAGATCTCGCTACTCAACTCGTCCTCGAATCGCGCCGTTCGACGCTTACAGACATCCTCCTGAAGTACAATGACAATCTCGTTCGATCTATCATCCGAGAACAGCGCGATCTGGAGAAGCTCACGGATGGCGTGCAGGCAGTCACGCCTGCGATCTTGATATACCAGACAGCCATCGGACGAAACAAGAGATGCCTTCTCGCGTACCACAAACACCGCATGGATAGACTGCGCGATATGTACTGGGCAGCTGGTGGCGCGCTTCCGCATATCCTCAGCAATCAGGATATTCGGAACAAACTTTCCCCCCATGAGGTTGACTTCCTCCGTCAGTACAGCACATCGGTGATGGAATACCGTGCTGGATTTTCCAACGAGCTAGATATTACAGCTAGCATTACTCATCCACCGAGGGATTTACACGTCCTGGTTCGTGTGGTGAGAGACTGTGGGGTCATACAAACGGAGCTGGGAAGCATCGACTTTCAGAAGGGACAAAGATTTATGGTTAGGAGAGCGGATATAGAGCACCTGATTGTCCAGGGATACCTCGAGGAAGTGTAGTCCAAGTGAGCATACCCCGCAGCTAGGAGGTATGCTCGTGTCTGATACTCGCCTCAACCAGCTGTGGCTGTGCTCCATTCCATTTCGGGACGGTGCGCAACCTTCGACGCTGGCGTCGACGACGAACTATGTAGCCTTTCAACCACAATAACGCGGGCCAGTCATGATCACACCAAAATACTTCTCGGCGTTCAAGTATTCCGCATCATTAACTTTTTCTCGAACTTCGATACCCATATTCTACACACCTTCACGGTATATGCACACACTTCAATCTAGTTCCACACCACCATCACCTGGCAACGACGAACCGAACGACACTAAGACAATCTCGGATCAAGAATGGGACATTCGAACTGGTATTTATCCACCGAGACTCCTTATGGATAGGCTCAGATACGACGTGTAGCCTCGCGTCGCTGGCGTTCAACTTTGGTATTCTGCAGGCCGCGCAATTTTTGTTCTGCAACAAACGCTTCCTGAATTCTTCCAGACCGGCCTCGTGTCAAACGTAGATCCAACGAGAGGTCCAGACATTGTCTGCAACACTCCGCCAGAACAAGCGGACGTGGAGAATATATATAGCCCTAAAATCCGTCTAACGTACACCCCCCCTGTTGCCCTTCCATCACCTTTCCCCAGGACGCTGTCCATAGAAGGCAAGCCGTGTGAAACGATGTTTCCTGTATGATGTCTTAACGAACAGATAGGTTTACCTCTTTACATGGCTTCATCCGTCTTCATCCGCCATACAATGAAAACTCTGTATTCGGATCTACGTGTCGAGCTGCGCAAGCTGATCGTCCAGGCGCCCACTCATGCTCCAAAGACACCTCATCCACATAAAGACGGAACTGGGAACGCACCAAGGATTCGAGAGAAAAGCGTACTCATAGGGCTTACTGTTCTCGGGACAGCGCGCGTCAGCGGTGGGCTTGGCGAATGGCAGATGTACGTTTATCTTTTACTGTCATCAGTGCTGGATTAACTATCCGGAAACACACACTTAGAGACTCGACATATTCATTCTCGCCAGTTTCCGGGCTGATAAACCTACATGCGATAAATTCTATCCAACCTGCTCCACATCAAGCAGCCTATGACGCGCTCCGTGCTTCTCTTAACAATGTATTTGGGCTGGGGTCTGGCGGTGTTGGTGGTATTCAACCAGGTGAAGCAAGAGCTGTTGATTCAACGCAGACGAGATTGTGACAAGGTGGATCCATCGAACCAACTAATTAAGTGACAGTGTGAACGAATAGTACAGAGTCGAGAAGCGAGAAGATCCCATCTCAGTATGGACGTGAGCTATTTAGACCCAATAATGTAATAATGCATCTTACTGGTTTCCGTCTAGTCTGATTGTTGGTCTTCACATAGCGGATAGTTGATAAATGTAGGTACTACGTAGTTTTACACCTCTTCAGCGTGCAGCATTGTACAGGCACTACAAATCCACCAGCCCTCTGGCTCATATGCTCAAGTCAGACCAACCTAAACTCCAGCACTGCGGCTTCAGCAAGGTCGTAAATCTTCTCCAAGCACAAACCAGTATGGCACGAATGTCAATCAGGTCACCTGCAATGATTGGTCATCCTTCGTAACGTAAGCCGAGTAATGGCACCTATGTGCTTCTCCTGACCGACTGAGCCCATGGACTGATTCCAACGACTATGTCCTCACTAGTGCAAGCTGTCGTCTGGACACCGCATACATGGGCATGGGTGTTGTGTGTAACCTTGTTAAAGCAATCAATGAGTACGGTTGATATTTGCATCATGCAGGCTCTGGAACCCATACTCCTCGACTTCAGGGCGGGCAGCAGTCGGATATATCAACAAGATCTAAGCATGTGGATCATCCAAAATGCCAAAAAACGTACTCTAGATGATTCGATAACTCTTGCGTAAAAGATGCCTGAGCTTCACCAAGAACATCAGTATCTTGTGTCTTGAAGGCGAAAACATACATAGTAGCCTGCTACAGGTGCATCTCAGAGCGAGGGACTCCACCCGGTTCTCCCGAAGAGCTCCCGCAGCGTCCCTTCCCAAACCTTGGATGATAGTACGTCAACAAGGCAGAATGACTCTTATGCTATTGTTCCGTACATCTTTGGCACGTACCAGTACTTCTAGTAAGTCTTGGTCTGTGATTTTGAGGGTGGATATGTCTTCGACAGGTGGACAGGGAAAGCCGATACTAGCAGTAACCAACATCACACACAGCGGTGACTTCATTCCAGGGGTAGTCTGGATGCGGTGGTGAATCACTATGTACAAAAAGATATCGCTTTAGCCACGTACGATGTAGGACGGAGAGTGAGCCGATAATGTCTCCTAGGCCAATCGTGGCTCGTTGGTAGCTCAGTGCCATCTAAATCTAAAATAGCATTTACATACTTCGCGCCTCTCCATTTATACACATTGCACCAGCATCGTGCATAATGTATGTCATTGAAAATGGGGCCTTACATTCGCTGTCATCCCATCGAAGAAACTTCCCTCCAACTCCTTTTTGCTTCAGCGCGTACATGAAGGGTGTCTTGTCCGGGTCATATGATGTCGCATAGTCAGGATCTAGGAATCATGGAGGGCACTGGCGCCCAGTGACACGTCTTGTGCGTATGTGCGCGGAAGATATCCCGGGTTGCTCGTGGACGTCATGGCTCGGGAAATACGGTTGTTGGCAAAGACACGGTTCTGGGCTGGTACTGGCCAATGCCGTTATCTAGTTCGGGAGAGCATTTGCTCTTGATGATAAGAACCAACTCCACGCTCAAGCCGCATGCTAATATGTACTATACAATTGCCTCGATCCACAGTTACTACGTACGCACGAGCATTCCAAAACTATACCTGACCTATACAAAGTAGTAGTCGATTCGATTTTTCCCAAGTACCATACATGCAGCAGCAGGGGGAAGTAGATCAGTCTTAAGGATACTCCGAGATGTAGACGCCACTCCACAGTGATCAGATAATTTGGATATTCATTTCCCAGAGGACCTGAGTCGTATCCAGAAGCACGGCATTGTCAATACGGTTACCAATATTTCCCGACTTATTCTCTCATGATCCAGAGACTTGGATAGATAAGGGTGATACAGCCTTGTTACTGTGTCCGTGTTGCACTCCACCCAACAGCCCCTCAAGCGCACATGACAACGACGGCTCAATTGATCTACTATCTTCCCCCTGCAGATGGCTCCCGGCCATTTGCATACATAAACTCTGACTCAATCACAGGTAAACAGTCGAAGAACTGGGTCCAAGATGCCCGGAGTGTCGAGATCGAGGATGTTCGTGGGAAGGAAAGCGAGTTTGACCTTGACAATGCCGGCTTTCAGTTTCATAGATATCCCGCCAAGCATACGAAGTTCACAGATGACAAAGAGATCAAAGAGGAATATTATCCTGAGAGCATTGAGCTCATCCAAAAACTCACTGGTGCGAGCAGGATAGTTATATTTGACCATAGTATGTCGTCTAGACTGCAGACAGTTACAAACTGATCTATTATTTATGTTAGCCATTCGCCGGAGGCGTCCTGGTCAGGTTGATGATAGCCCACAAAAACGTCAGCCTGTTGCACTCGTCCATGTCGACCAGACTACTGCTTCTTCCATTGCTCGAGTCCACAGCTACCTTCCTCCTAGTGATGCACCCACCCTTCTTCGTAGCCGTTTCCAGATCATAAACCTCTGGCGCCCGATTTCCCATGC
>JADGIP010000731.1:0-12300 GCA_016618355.2 Astraeus odoratus | reverse complement strand
GTGTCCTCAATGGGATAAGGTCGGATACGGTTAGTCCATCATGCATACTCAGAAGCCGCCCGCGCATCTAAACTTGCTGTGTCATTGGAGATCGGTAATAGACCAGTCTAAGACTACAGACGCAACATACATAGCCCAAGACTACACTGGAAGTACAGGATGTAATTTTATTCTTATGGACACGATGCGGACAATTTCTTCGACGCCAAATTATAAATACTCTTACTCGGAGTTCTCTCCGCAATCCACCTCCCCAATCTGATCGCGATATACGTTTAGTGCTCGGTTAAATCCATCTGTATGCCCTTCAATCAAAACGGAAGTAACACTGTCGTAAATATTGGCGACTATCACGATATCGCTGGCAATCACTTCGTCACCACGAATAACAACCCGCAGACGACGACGACTACCACCGGAAATATTAGTACGTCCCTGATGGTGTTGTAACAATTGGTACAACATGTGGTGGCTGACGTGTGCCTATTTTGTTTGCCTTCAGCAACCGGGAATGGTGGTATGGCTCTCGGGGGCCAGGGTGCAAATGGAGGAAGCGTTAGCATTGGGAAGTAAATACCATGTGAGTTCCTTTAAAGATTCATATGTGTACAATTCGGGACATCAAAGTATGTAGGATCCGATTCTACGACTGCTTCTAATACCTTAGACGAAGGCCAGTAATATTGCGGAGGGTGTTACTATGCTTGTATTGTCTCAATCTGCAGGGTGTGTTGATTATATAATACATACATATGACACAGTGGCTATGCACTACGTAGAAGCGCCCACCATCTGTCTCCCCAGTTCTTAGCAGTATAATTCCCATCCATCGTTTAACGTGATTCTTGCCTGCTGCTATATTCATCATACTATGTAAGTACGTACTAAGTACATCCTGATAACTGTATTTTATTTCATTACCTGCACAGCCGGAAGGCGTTTAACCATTGGTTCTATTGATTGGATTCAATAATCAACGGCCGTTCATAGTTTGAATCCCCGTGAAGTAGGGTTGTCTGGATCCATATCGTGATCAAACCAACCAGCGGTACCTGTATGATTGGTGATCATCGAGTCTGCACTGCTGTTAAGGAATATCAACCCGACTCGCTGCCGGGTGATTCCCCTCAGCAAACAAGGCCCCGTTAACGGTGAACATGTTCAGAAAGAATGTCGCTATGCCATGTTCCCGGATCATACGTGTATGTGACTTTCTGTGCGACCCCCAAAAGGGAAAGATTCTCATTGATAAATCTGCGAAGTTGAGATGTCGAAGCACAAGAACACAGCCAAAGTCTAGCGACATCTAATGGCGGAGGGGATGGACCGTCTTCATGACGTAAAAGTTATTCCTCCGTAGTTGAACATACTGTGAGGGGACGAATCGCAGCCCTGCGAGTGTGATAGGGGAGTACATACTTGCTATGCAAACACTGATCCGTCAGATTTCGGCATCAAGAATACAGGAAGCGGGATATTTATGCCGGCGGCACTCGACTTGTGTGAACATATAGAGCTTAGTCCGCGGGATGATGTATGAGGGGCTGCGAGTGATGTTAGGTTTGAAGAATCGCATCATTGTATAGAATTAGCCCCTAGCAGTAGAAATGGCGGAGTGTGTAGGTGTGTCTGGACAGTATATCGGAGCCGCATATGAGTCGAACCTGATCCAAGTGAAATCCTGTGGCACATCCGAGAGGATCAAGTGTTGACCCGCTCAGGGCTGAGATCCTGCCCTATGCGAACACGAGGCTGCATTCAATGGCCCAATAAGGATTCAGACCTGCCTGGTTTCATATACCAGTTTATGAGGCGGTATGGATGTTGATGCATCGTGGACTGGATCGCAGGCCAAGAGACGGTATGTTGGCACCTGCTCCGTTAAGGGTAGTCCACACCAATATGTTTCATGCCAATCGTGATCCACAGGACATGTACAAGAGTGGCAGTGTCCGAGAGAAGAGAAGCCTCTGTGCCCACGAATGGCAGTTCTCGACAAAGTGCATCGCAATTAAGAATATACGCGATACAAGGAGATCGTCATCGATGACTTGCCAAGGACAGCGGCCCGTTGGTCTTCGGCATCCAAACGGATCGGAACAATGATTCTGGCAATGCCGCGTCCAGTGCTCTCGCGAAGGATATCAAGGCAAACGGTGATCCATTTCGGTGGGGGCAAGATGATGGTCTGAGGCTATGGAGAGTAAGCGAGAATTTGTTTGCCTCGTAATCGTGGTTGCTGTACAGACGTCGACAACGGGAATCAATCACACTGATCCGCTCGAAGCAAGAGCCGACAGGCGTCTGCGTGTGGAATCCACGACACGCGCGATAGTCGCCCGACAATAGGGCGTCGACCGTAGTCGAATGGAAGGCCGCAAGCCATGCTGTCCACTATCAGATAAGAGTGCTATCGCACACTGTTGGCTCTCGACTGGGCCGTCGAATATAACCACACGTGCTCCACCGGCGGTGGTGCTCGGAGCACGGTGACAGGCGCGTACGATGCTGAGCGTCTGGGTGCGGGACGTGCTAGCGCGGCGTGCATGATCGGACTGGGGCAGTGTGGTTGGCAACGGGCTACATCCACAGTGGATGGACGCCAGAAGAGCAAGAAAAAAAAAGTTAACGTTGGATGATGGATGTCGATGGAGCGTGGCTGTTGTGTTTGATTATTGCCGGGCAGCACAGCCACAGCCGGTCCACTGGGACTGTTGGGCGCTGGGCTGCCTCGCTCACTCTTCATAATCCCCCCCTCTTCCTCCTCGTTTTCGTCGTCCTCGTCGTCCTTCTGCACATATAACCGCTGTTGTACTTCCGTAGTTGCACTCAACGATACCACCATCCACACACCAAGCGGCCACCGTCGTTCCGCAGCACCCTACAGATACTCTAACTGCTACTACCCGCAACACTTCCACCACGACTTCCACCACCCTCGCTTCATCTGCCATCCTCGATCCCAGTCACGATGTCGTCTGCTAGACGGCAACCATCCACCACCTCGCTCGCCAAGTATGCCCGCTCCCCGTCCACGGGCCCAGACGACTACGTCGGTGCCAATGGCGTGCGTTCGCTCGATTTCTGCAATGCGTTCTGGGGCGTCGGCGATGCAGGCGTCGATGTCCTGTTCGCAAGGATGAGAGGTGCCGGGCGGACCATGGAGGAGCTGAAGAATTTCTGGAAGGAGAGGTGAGTCCAGTGTTTCTGCGGTCGCTCTCTGTGTTCGTCCCTGTGCGGCGACGGTGGAACGGGGGTCATCGCCGGCCTTGGGCTGGTTCTCTCCTTGCGTTCCATTACCTCTGCTGTGCACGACGATCGTTTACTTCCATTAGTGCCCACCTTTTCCCCTGTTCACCACACCACACCACACGATGGATACACTGACTCACGCACGCGTGTCACGCGCACTGCTATCACAGGGCTGCTATCGAAGAAGACTACTCCAAACGCCTCGCCAAGCTTGCAAAGATGACCGTAGGCAAGGACGAGATCGGGTGAGTAAGCACTCCCGCTTATGGCATGGCTCAGAATGGTGCTGCGATGACGATAAGATGGGTCCGACGGTCGTCCAGGGGGCTTCCAGGGACGACACCTGATATTCTGGGACTGGGATGTCAGGTGGGGGGTGCCGGTTTGGAACCACACCTCGTCCTGGGTTCCACATGCCACGCGCCGCACCGGTCCCATCCATCCAGCACCGGCGAGAGCGAGACACAGCGCACATCTGACGTGGATTCCTCCTGCAGAGAACTTCGTAACTCCATCGATACCCTCCGGCTCGAGACGGACAAACAGGCCGGATGCCACATGCAGCTCGCCCATCAGATCCGGGCCGATCTCGAAAATCAGGCCGCCGCGTTCGTCGCCAAGCAGCAGCATCACAAAAAAATGTTCCAGGCCGCGATCGAAAAGGAAATTCGCGTCAAACAGACGCGCGAGCAACACGCATCGAAGGCGCGCGAGAAGTACGAGTCCGACTGCGTCCGCATCAACTCGTACACCGCGCAGAGCACGCTCGTGCAGGGCAAGGACCTCGAGAAGATCCACCTCAAGCTGGAGCGGGCACAGCAGACCGTCCAGGTCAACGAGAACGACTATGCCCAGTTCACCCGCGTGCTCCAGGAGACGATGCAGAAGTGGGAGCAGGACTGGAAGGCCTTCTGTGACAGCTGCCAGGATCTCGAGGAGGAGAGGATGGAGTTCGTCAAGGACAACATGTGGGCATATGCCAACGCCGTGTCGACCGTCTGCGTGTCCGACGACGAGGTACGCCACGCCGTACACCGTTTACGCCCTTCCGGCCCCCTCACTCGATCCACAGTCCTGCGAAAAAATGCGGCTCGCGCTCGAGCAGATGGAGCCGGACAAAGAAATGGAAAACTTCGTGCGCGACTACAGCACTGGCAACTCTATCCCGGAGCCTCCCCCGTTCATCAACTACGCCAATACGGACGCTCCTCCGTTTAACAGCAACCGCATCGTCACGCGCCCAGCTGCATTCCCGCGCATCTCGCAGCGCGTCGCTAAATCCGTCGCTGTCTCCCCGCAGGACGAAGAACCGCCGTACGGCTCGGAGAACCTGAATCACGCCGGTGTCGGAGCGGGCGGGGGACCCCCCGCTGCTGAAGGGAGCAGCTTGACCAGGAACGGGACGCACAAGTCGGCGAGTGGTCGGTCCCAGGCGAACGGCGTCAACGGACATGTATCACCCCCGATCCAGACGTCAGCACAGCCACAGCCACAATCACAATCACAGCAGCAGCAGCCGCCTTCGCAACAGAGACGTAACAGCACTGCGTCTATGGTCGTCCGTACACCTTCTCAAGCGCGCTCGCATGCTCACTCCCAGTCCTATTCGCACCCTCAGTCTCAGACTCAGTCTCCAACGTACGGTCATGGTGGTCCTGATCCAATCGATCCCTCGGTGTCCAGCACGCAACTCGTCATCGGGAACAAGGCATGGCCGGTCGACCCCTCCAGGGACCCTCAACTGCAGAAACCCGGTAGCAGCAGCAACAGCCAGCCTCACGCACGCAAGTCTCCTCCCGCCAGCACAGGCGACGACCCCCTCGTCAAGCAGATGGCAGACTTGAGCACTGCCGCCGCCGCTGCAAATGGTCCTGGAAGAAAAAACACCGTTCGTCGAGATGCCTCTACCCCATCCGGCGGGAGCTCAAGCGGGTCCCCATCCCTGGTTGCCCCAGGAACATTCGGTACCACTGCGGGTCCAAGCAACAGCACTGGTACACGCGACTATAGGAATAGCGCTGAAGGTGTCGTAGGATCGTATCCACTCGCGCAGTCTCGTTCTGCTTCGCCGAATCCCGTTCCTCCCAAAGCTGTGATGGCGGTGCCTCCCCCTGCGTTGCGTCCCGGCTCGGCTGCAGGAAACCGTCCCTCCACTTCGAATGTGCCCGTCGAACAAATCGTCGAAAACTACCAGCGGCCGTTCCCCGGTCAACCAAGGAGCAGGGCCAATTCGTACGTCGGAACCCAACCTGCTCTTCCCCCGCCCTCGTCCTCGGTTGTTACGGGTGCCGGTCAAAGTCAAAGCCCTGGACCAAGACCCACGAGCCGAGCTGGCTACCCTGGTATCGGGACGACCTCTTTCGTGCACGACTCAAACCCTGTGGCCGTCACGCCGACGAGTACTGGCGGCATCGGACCAGGTGCGCTTCAGCCATACAACACCAGACCTGGACCTCTCGTCCCAGCTGGTTCAGCGGTGGGAAGCGGAAGCCAACACAATCTTGTTCGTGGGGGATCCGTATCGTATTCGCCGCACCCGCAACAGCAGGGACAACAACAACAACAACAACAACGCCCTGTGACGCCTTCAAACCCGGTCGGTATCGCGCTCGGACCGGACGGGAGAGTTGTGCATGACGACATGGCGGCGGCAATCCAATACCATCGGCCGTCGCATTCAGGCGGTAGTGGATATGGTGCTGCTCCTCCACCTTCGACCTCGCCATATGGAGGCAGTGCTGGTGCCGGGTATGGAGATGCACGGATGGGACAGGTTCCGCCGCCTTCCCAAGCACCGAGGGATAATTATTATGGAGCGATCGTGCCCGCACCTGCGCAGCGTCCTCCCTCGGCCTATGGCCATTATGAACCGCAACACTCCTCACACTACGGTGCGCCCCCGCCGCAGCACCAGCAACCACACCAGCAAATTGCACCACCGCCGCCACCCTCGGCGTATAGTGGGCCTCCCGTACGCCACCCAAGTGTGAGTGGGGGTGGATACGGCGCTGGCGGGCAGTACCAGTCTACACAGGGATATCACACTGCGGGCCCCATCGTGCATCATGGTGGTAACCAGCGGCAGCCACAGCAGCAGCAGCAGCAGCAGATAAGGTATTACGGTGGTCCAGGGAATGGGAGCAGTGGCGATATGTATAGGGCGCCAAGCCCTGCTGTTGCGAGGTCGCCGTCTCCCCAGCCTCCGTCTAATCGGGGACAGCATCCCCCGACTGGCTCATACACAGACGACGGTAGACCGATCTTGTTCTATGGTGCGTGTTCCGTTCTTTTTTCTTCTTCTGGGTTTCTGTTACTGACGATGATGCAACTAGTCAAAGCTCTGTACGACTACACTGCGACAATCGATGAAGAGTTCGATTTCCAGGCTGGCGATATCATCGCTGTGACGGAGACGCCTGAGGATGGGTGGTGGTCGGGCGAATTGTTGGATGAGGCGAGGAAACAGCCCGGACGGCATGTCTTCCCGAGCAATTTCGTGTGCTTGTTCTAGAGGGGTGGTCTTGGTCTTTTTTTTGTTTTGCCTTTTTGTGGGGCCGGATGGTCGGTTTTCCGATGGTAATTTGGTTAGCTTGCACGGTTGATGTCTCGCGGATCCTGACGCAGTGTCGCCTCTCATTTCCCCCACGTTCGTCCTGGTACTACAAGCCTTTCCGGAGCAATCAAGATTACCCGATACCTCGCATATCCGCATCGAACTCTCGAGATTCCTGTTTACCCGCATCTGCCCCGCCGTGTCATTATCGAGATCAGATAACTGCGATCTGTAGTGGATATGGGAGTGCATGGATGGATATGAATGATGATGATTTACATGGATGGCAGTCTCCTATCTCACTTCCTTAACTCGCTTTTTCTTTTTTCCCTCGGACACTTTTTTTACTCTTGCTATATGTCGACGTCACTCTATTCCTGGATGTGTTTCTTTTTTAGTTGTCTCTGCCACCCTTCCAGTTAGCATTCCTTGCATCTGATGTCATGATCATCTTCACGATATCTACGTTTGTATCCATTTCGACCACTCTCAGCAATTTATGCATGCCGATTAGTCTTTTTTCGTCGTAAATCTCAGGCCCTTTGTGTGAAGGTATCTGCTATAACGAGCGCTGACTCATCCTTAAAGACGCCTGCATTATTGATCGGATCCCATGATACGTTGCTTGTGTAGAGCGCTCTCTTGGGTGCACATTCCACGACCATGAGCGATGCATGTAGCTCTTACATTCTTGCTGGCGCCTGCACGGCTCTAATCTGCACTACATTGGTCAAATTTTCCAAGGGAAACAAGGTGAGTTGTCATTCAACTCTCCAGGGATTGGTATCCGGACGGGTTCCAACTCATGAAGACAACTAGCTCGACCACATCCCCACTGCAGGGTCTTCGACACTTTTAGGGTCATATTTGGCCGGAATTAAGTTTACCATAGATGGGTTCCGGACAATACAAGACGGCTACAAGAAAGTGATACCTGCTCGCACTGCTTGCAGATAGCCTCGAACTAACTGGATGCTCGAATCTGCAGCACAAACCCGGCGCTTTCAAGGTCGCCACACCAACGTCATGGCTAGTTATCTTGAGTCGCGGCCAACTTGAAGATGTCATGAAACTGAGGGAAGATGAATTGTCTTCGCGTGAAGCATCTGAAGATGTGGGTGCACACCACTGCATCGTAAGAGACTGTCGAGTGATACTAATATGAAGGTAGACTATACAATCAGAGTACATCCTGGGTCCAGAAATCAGACGTGACCGCTATCACCTGCCGATCATTCGGACCCAACTCACGCGTAACCTTGCGCGTCTTTACCCTCATATAAGGGACGAAATAATCGTGGCATTTAGCGAGACATTGGATTTGAAGGGAAATGGTACGCCTCTAGCAGTATTTGCGCCATTCACACACTGAGGGTTCGGACTTAGAGTGGAAGAGTGTGCCCGCATACGCCACTATGCAAAGGATCATCTGCAGGACAAGCCATAGAATACTCGTGGGTCGCCCGCTATGTATGTCGGTAGTCATTTATGCCTTCCTTTGGGGGTTTTATCTTATTCCTTCCATGTGCTTAGGTGGTGATCCGGCTTGGATTGACCTCAATACAACATTTAGTGATTCTATATTCAAAGAAATCATATTATTGAAAATTATACCGAGGTTTCTACTCCCGTAAGTTGCACTTGATTGGAATCCTTCATCATGTTCAGGCCCTTGTCCCAGCATAGTTGCAGGATGGGTAACCAACATGGCCCAAAGAACAGAGAGCGCAGCCAAATACCTTGGTCCTCTTATTGCAAAACGACAGGAGCATATGTATAGCAATGACGAAAATGATAAGCCCGTGAGTTGCCATGGCATGTTCACGTTTGCGACACTGCCGAGTTACTTATACCCGAGGCAGGTCGATTTCTTACAATGGGCCATGGATGAGGGAAACGAGACATCGGTAGAAAAGCTGACGCGGCGCATTATAGCCCTCAATCTTGCTCTGCTTCATGTCAGTGCTTCCATCATCTCGTTCACTCGACCTAATATCTGATGTTGTACAGACCTCCACTACTGTTCGTTTGTTACCACTTCGTTTTGCGGCATTCCGATCATAATGCATGCTTCGAATAGACCTTCGTGCAGGCTCTTTATCATCTAGCAGAAAACCCGGCTTATAGTCGCCTGCTTAGAGAGGAAGTCACGGCCGTCGTCCGCACCGATGGATGGACCAAGGATGCCATTTCAAAGATGGTTCGAATTGATAGCTTCTTGAAAGAAACCCAGCGCTTGGATGGTTTCTCAGTTGGTTCGTGACAGGGCTTTTTACGGTTGGCACCGCATTGACACCAGATAACAGTACCCATAAAGCGAAAGACTATGAAGAACATCACTCTTAGCGATGGGACATTCATTCCGAAGGGAACTTATGTCGCTGTTCCCAGCCATGCGATTCACAATGACAGTGAGCTGTACGAGAATCCAGATACATTTGATCCTTTCCGCTTTGTGGAACTGCGTAGCAAGGATGAGGACAATACCCGATATCAAATGGTTTCAGTTAACCCGGAATCGCTTGGATTTGGCCTTGGAACGCCGGCATGGTAAGTACGATAGTTGGGTTAAAATCTCACCTCTTAACGCCTGTCTTCTCTGCGTGATCCACAGTCCTGGCAGGTTTTTTGCAGTTACCCTCCTCAAAAGCATGCTTGCGCATGTTGTCGTGTCGTACGATGTAAAGCTGGAAGATAATGCCCCGCCCCCAAGAAACCAGTATATAAGTACAGCCATTCTGGCAAACTCCACTGCTAGGGTCGTATTCCGGAAGAGGGTAGACTGATATCGCATAACGGGATTGCCGGCTTTGTAAAGGAACTGTGTACCTAAGCAGCACGTTCAGGGGCATTGCAGATGGTTCCTGTAATAATTCCAAGTGTAGCATCGCCTGACAGCGGGAAATCGGATATAAGTCATTGAACGTCAGGCAAATACCTGACACTGCTGCCGCGTGGTTAATCCTATTTCCGATTCTACACTGACTGCTTCCTCCATCTCTCGTCAGGGCGATATCGGTAGTATCGGACCAAGGTTGACCAGCCAAGCATCTTAAACCTTCTATCTGATGCACTCCTTCCACTGGATTGATCAGTCTTGCATTGCAGGCATCCTGTAAATTAGCCATGCCTGAACGGAATCGTAGAACTACACCCAGAGTCTTCATGCCTTTGTACCAACTGTGCTATTCCTCGGGCCTCAAATTGCTCACCTTTTGCATGAGGGTACTATTATTGACAGTATCGTTGCGGGTCGCAAATGAAGTTTGGAAGGATACGTAGGGATCATACAGATGTTGCCCAGTGGCAGAAGAACATCCGACAAATAGGACGTTCGATAATGTCACAGGCGTCTGCAAACCCAAGGGACAAGAGATCGGTCGGCTCACATGCATAGCAATACCAATACTGACACTGTTCCGTCGTGTATCTTCCTATCGAAGGCGAGCGACTCAATGCTGACTGTAATAGATGAACAGAGCACCCGAAAACATGGATTGCTATGTAGGATGCCAGCTGTGAGGTCGGCGTCAGGTTTTGGGGGAAATTCAAGTTTGTCAACGCATGCTGTGATGGCCAACGTGATCGTCCAACGTTCCGACAGTGCCGAGTGCCTTACGTAACATTACTGGGCAGTGTTTGCTTCCGGACGCCGTCCCTATCGGGATCGGTGAATAGTAGCTGATCGCATATGTAACGTTCTCTGTCGTCGCTGTGTCTTTCTTTCCTCTATTTGGGCACAAATTGAGGGGTGCACTTAACCTCATTTCAGCCATGTACTTTAAATGTTCTACATATGTGCATGGCTTGGTGTGCATACGGAACGAGTGAGTGCATGTTTCGATGATCAGCCCATCACGGGTTTATTCGCACTTCATCATCTTGTGCTTCGAGACCTTCGCCATCTTGTTATGTTTAGTGGAGCGGCTGCGCTGCATCGCCAAGACTGGAGGGGGGTAAGCATGACTCCGTTGTCATGCCCAGACGACATGCAATTCACGTTCTGGAAGGATGACACATGCCATCCATGCTGGTCGTGTCCAGGGCTTGACACTATACCTTGAAGTAAACAAGTATGTATGGAACGGAGAATTGCATCACCGTCTCTCAATCATATCAGACCTCCGTCCTATGATCACAGAGCACACCCTCAAATGCAATGATGGCCATGGTAGCTTCTTACTAAGGACATTTCTTGGCTATAGCGCAGTCTTGCTGCGACATTGTTGACGCTGAATCACACAACCTGTAGTATGCCGACTTCGTGGTGACGGTTTCAAATATACTTAGTACGCGCCATTGGTAAGCCTCTCCTCGTTCACGGGGATAAGCAGATTGTTGTCCCGCTGGTTATTTTAGGACAGGGTCTGCACGGTAAAGAAAGACATGGCCATTGATCGCCTCCAATCTCGGTGTATTATTTATGTAGGTCTCAGTAAGCTTGGGAATAGTGGCTGACCACTGTCTGATAACCGCCGACGCTTTACGCAAACCGCAGCGTTGATGGAATCGAAGAGCAATAAGTGAGCGTCGGATAATGGCTAGACTCCAGATCTGGCTTTACCTGGACGATCCAGTCGAAAGGTCTCAAACGCAGTGACCAGCTTGATTAGTGGTCATGGGACGCTCCCATTGAGTATAATGTGCAAGTGATTCTAACCATATCGAATCGTTTCTTAGAGTGAGTGCGTAGTAACTAGATTCACGCCACGTTCGTGTGTAAATCCTGTCTGTATCGTGCGCAGTAAGGTGCGCCCAGAAATGCACAGTGATAATCGGGGCGCATTTTTCCAAACATCGCCTTCTCTGATGGTGGCGTTCGCGATGGTGTGTATATGTGGGGCAGGGCGAAATGCATACATATGACATCTGCATAACCATGTTATCATTCCTTACTGACCGATATACGTGTCTGGCCAGTGCGTCGCTGCCTAAGGACGTAGAAATGGTAGCTGACTGGTCAGAGCATGGCCGCAGGAACTCACTTGTCCAAGGAGAAAACTTGCCTAATTCAGGGTCCGAAACCCTCGCATGAACTTCCAAGGGCACAAGCTGTTAGTCGATACGCCCAACATGTCATTGCGTCACGCTTCCGGTGATCAAATAGGTTGCACCTAAGTACGTACTGCGAAGACGAGGTAGGAAGGAGGTGCGTCATATACAGTATCTGTGCTGCGGGTTGGGAATTCGACACGGGCGCCGCTGTTATTTGGTGAGTACGCAGCACACCCTCACAACTGTACGGGCACCATTTGCCACCCAGCGATATGATAATCAACCCGCGAGACGGGGCCCACCTGCAATCTACTAGAGGGTCAGCGGAAATGAATGGCATGTACATATACCTTGGGCTGTACGTGAGATGGGTCAGATAGACTGACAAGGTCTCAGATTTAATTGGCCAAGTGAGGTCCAAAGCCAAATAAGTAAAACCTTGCGCATCAAAGTTATGTCAGTACGGTGTCACCCACCGGAGCTAATGCACACACACTTAT
>JADGIP010000730.1:0-12345 GCA_016618355.2 Astraeus odoratus | reverse complement strand
ATGGCAGGGATGTTGTTGTTGGTAGCAGCCATGACGAATGTCGCGAAGAGGAAAGAGTTGAACACGAGCGGCTAGGACGTTTTATATGTGCGGGAACCCCAAAAGGGGGCGAATTCCTTTGGAAGGTTTCTTTAGTATGATGTAGAATTTCTATTCAGAAAGCACAGCCTTGAATTGGATCTCAGAGACGTGTTTAGCAACCACGCTCCTTACACGCCAAGTAGTCCCGAATACAACTACTATTAGTTTACGAGCCCTGGCCGTGCGGTAGTTGATACCCTCGAACGCAACCACTCGGTGTGGTCCTCATCCACAACGACGAAGGACGTGTGATCTTCGACCTCCCTTTGTGCATATTTGTTAGTTCCCCAATTAGGTTCTCGGCTGCAGATCACCCGAGTTTTTTTTTCTCCACGTGTTCTGCCAAGCGCGAGCCGAGCAACATGATTTGCGCAGCGTCTGCGCTCTGGACGTCTGTGCTGCAACCTCTCAAGCAAGTGTACAGCTGGCGATGCACGCAGCTCGGGTCATTGGCTTCCATCCTCTCAGTTACTGACACAGCCAGAAATTGATCACCCGGCTTAACTGACGCACAGCTCATGGTCCCCGTTGCCGGCCTACCTTGTTGCGTTCCGATATGACAGAGTGCCAAGTCGGCCTTTTGCTCCCCACAATTATGCACTCCAACGTTGTGTTCGAACACTCGGAGACTGCGTGAATGCAGCCTGCCGTGGCATGGTGACATGTGGTACCTGGCTGGAAGCCCACTTGTTCCTGGATCACGTATGTCAGCTGAGCTTTCGACACCTCCTTGGCTCTGTATTCTCGTTGTTCTCTTAATGGTAGGGTTCTCATTCAGGTCTGTCAAGTAATATGATCACTATCGTGTATCGTCATTTCACATCTGTTCACACTATCGATTCCACCCAGGGCTGGTGCCACGCATGCGTCGCCGCAACACGGGGGCATTGGTAGATCACGATGGCTTCACGCACAGTAGCGGCTGCAATTTATTCTTAATCCTCTTCTCACCCTACGTTATACATCACGTCGCCGTGCTTTTTATTACTCGGTCATTATATTATGTATCTTATCCTCGGAAGGTGTGACAAACCCATTGCCATTTAGTTGCCTTGCGTCAGTCGTCCGTCCACAACGTTCACCTTCGCTGAGGACTCCAAAGCCTGCCACGTTGTCCTATTACGCGTACCCGCTCCACCCCCTTCCTTGGGCCCCCCACCTCACCTCACATTCTATCAAGGGTCTTTGTGCGTACAAATGGATGGCCTTTCTGTCTTGCCCGCCCCACATCCCTTTCCCTCATACTGACCCACTTATTTCGTCAACATTCCGTCAGTTTAATTCTTTCCCTCTAAGACTGCCAAGTTGGTCCCTCAAAAGAATATCTGAACCTTCCATAACGCCAACCAAAACAGACGTTCATCCCATGTTCCATGTCAGAACCATTGTTCCTTTCTTGGTTCATTATTTTCACACACGAAATAGGATACGTACCCTTTTCGACGCCGGCTCGTTGCTTGGTCACCTTATACACGCACCTCAAAGAAGGATATGTATATCCCGGCCGTGTAATCTCTTCTCCGGCATGCTGCGGTAGGTTCCTCGCTCTTGTTAGATTACCTGGTCGCGGAATCTGCGCGATTCCATAACGAACATGCGTAGTCCTACACGCTTCCTCAGAATGGGTTCTATGAGCCTTGCAGTCGGTTCGTCGGCACGTGCGTTTGACTTTAACCTCCACCATCGAGTTATCTTAGCGCCAGAGCCAACTTGATCATGCTCGACAGGCGCGTTTGGCTGGAGGTGGCCTTGGAGGTCATCGTCCCTTGGAGAGAGGTGAGTGAGAAGACCGATGCCGTACAACTCCGAAACGTACATATCACCTCAGCCCCCCGTTACTTAGCCACCCAGTTCCGACACCATCGCAGCAGTACCTGCCGGTCCTTAATCTAGGCTTGTGATTATTTGGCATGCTGGGCGATACCTGGTATCCCTCCTTCTGTTGCTGCTGCGGAACGGGAGCATACTGCAGGCTATGCACATGGCGACATTGGCCGTATAGCTAGCGCAATATAGACATCTCAAAGTGCAAGCGCAACGAAATTGTCAGTCCGAACAAGCCTTGGCCGTAGCTTACTTGTTATTGCAGTTCTAAGTCCAGTTTGAATAGTGAAGGTACCCGCCAACACCTGACGCCCTGTGATCACCCGTATCTCATTGATGATCGTATCATATTTATCTATCAACCGGCGCTACACACGAGACGCAGGCGGCCCCGAATTCCAAAAGCGGAAAGAACTTGCACTGCCTCGGATAACTTACGGGTAAGTATATACATATGTACACGTTTCCAATGGAATGTTCACTGTGTTCTTGTTCTGTATGGAAACGGCAAACCATGGCAAACTTACGATATACCCACCATGTTCAAGTCAGCTGCCACATCAGTCCCATGTCGGAAAGACGCCGTCCCATTTGCGTGCGTTCCGGCATCTAGCTAGTCTCTACTTTATGGAATATTCTCTTCTAGGCTCTTCGGGGCCCCTTAACTTGGATTCGCGCCAACTGGCACTTACTTATCATTAGCATGGAAGAAAGATGCGGTAGGCCCTAATGTGTTTCGAAATGGCCCCTCAGCCGAGGAGGACTTTTCTGGCGGAATGTTCTCCTTCCCTAAAGTCTCGCTGTCCCACCATTCGAACGGAAGCCCTTATTTGCCATCGATTTTCTTGAACCGTGACTATCTACCTCACTCATTCGATTCCATGTGCTCAAAAGTCCCTATCTCCCGTCTTTCAAATTCGCGCCATACAGTCTGAGACTCTCAGAATCAAATTCATGAAGAGCTAAGGTCAAGGGTATGAATGCTGCCTGACAGTGAATGTAAAGTTCTGATCGGCGGCGCTTGCCTTCCACCGTGCGCATGTTGGCTTTCTATGCGCAGTAACCCACTGCACTCAAATCATATCATTCATCACGAGAAACGCTGGTCGTGTCACGACAGACAGACAGCGATTTTCAAAAAAAAAAGTGGACAGAGGGTTTGTTTCCCAGTCTCTTGGTAGGATCCCAATCTTGAGCGATCGTTCTCAAATATCGATCGTGACGACTTATACGGCCAACTCTACCAAATTTCCACCCCCCAACTGCGACCTTCAAAGATAGCACTGCTACATACTGTTTAGTCACATACTCCGCCGATTTGAAACATTGAACACAGCATTGTCTCCTCTAGATGTACTACTGCTAGCTAGTAGTCTCTCGAGTAGCCCTTGATACAAAGAAGCCAAGCTTTGATCCCCGTAATCTATACAATCCCTATTAAGTGTGCAGGTCGGTCCGAGGCCATTGCACCACCCAGAAGGGATACTCCATCAAAGGAAAAACCCCCGCTTTGCTGGAGCATGAGCGATACGTTATTGTGGATATATGTCAGGAAGCAGTAATTGCTTGTCATGCTGTTTCAATGTTGGAGTCGGTACTACTACGAACGATGCCATATACCTACCTTTGGTGGAGAACAATGCCCATAACTCGCCAAAGTAGCGCACGCGGAGCTCAAGGCGGAGAGACTTCGACGAATGATCCCTGGTTTTCTCGAAAGTTTCACCGGCTTGTCCCCTGTCCCCTGTCCTCGCCCAGTGTAGATTGTCTGATCTCACGGCTAGTATTACAGATGCCAACTTCAAATCTGCTGTATCTGAAAATGCATTTGATATGAGGAAGCGCTGCTATGCATGAGTACAGAGACCTCGCGTCCAATATATGATATATACCTCAGATCACACTTGGAGATGTACTTCTGCAGTATTCCATCATCCCTGATGGCGTGCAAGTCCATGTCAGTGAACTGTCCTCACCGCTAGTAGACGCCCAATCTCAACGTGTGACATCATCACGACAATTCATTATAGATAACACACAGCCTTTCATCGCAATGCCACATTAGGCATTTTCGCCACCACATGCAACCCGGCAGGCACCACCCGGTTCGGATCACTTTCCAAGTAAATACATAGGATCTGGGACCGCTTGCAATAAAATGCAGCACTGACGTCGGCACGACGGAAAACAGGCGGGGCTGTGACGATGAAGTCGAGTATGTTACATACACATGCAGGCACACTAATACTGTTATTCGCGTTGTTCCGAAAAAAAACGCCTTGTATCGGCTCCCGCTGTGGAATGAGGCACCGCAAGTACATAAGTAACGGCAAACTACAAGGGATTCCATGACACCCGCAGAAACACGCACTGAGAAATGCAGCTACTTGTACCGCATTAGCGTTAACCTTAGCAGCGGGCGACAGGGCACGAGGGCGTTGTGATCTGCTCCCGCTCAGACTAGTGGAAATACATGCGTTGCGCGGTGTTGTGAACGGATCGTGGAACGTTGCCTACTCGAGGAGTATGTGCCATTGGCCGCCAGTCGTAGGGTAGCCCAAACTATGTTCGTTCATCTCGCCTAGTGACGGCTTCCCAGATGACCATGATTTGTACGGCGCCACACTGTTTGGTGTGGCACCAAGGGTTGGTCTTCGTGCGTGTTGAGCCCTGGCGCATCGAATGCCCCTTTCATAGCTCGTTTATACGAAGCCACCAGCGATCCGCATCAAATGGACTTGGCTGGGAACTCGTGTCCACTAGAGTGCCCTCACGGTGATCATGGTGGAGAGCACATTGTAAACATTGACCATGATGAGCTGCACTGAAAAAAGCATGTCGGCCACCGTCGGAAAATACATATAGAATGTAGGTAGAGTAGAGCCCGAAGGCTCCACCACGCGCAAAAACCCTAGCGACGCAGCCTCCCAATGATGCACCAACAAAAAATGAACTGCACCGATGATATGGATGGTGTCATTTCGTTGGCTTCTGTGGCATTCGTTGACATGCCCCCCCCGCCCCCCTGAAGTCACATCGACGCACCTTGCAGTACATGACAGGGGCACTAGTGCCATAATGTCGTCGTGGTATCTCTGCCAGTATGCTAGTTCCTACCACGATCACGTCCACGGATACCCTGAGCCAAAAAATGGCAGTGACGAAGGAGCCCCTGAAACTCACTAATTAAGCTTTGAATGGCGCACCCCGGAAATGGAGAACAAAGCAACCCGTGAGCAACTCCGAAGTGTTGACCTCGAAAGAAGAGGAACACTCGGCGTCGCCTTTCCAGAAAGAGAGAGCCTCAAACTGCCAGATCAGCAATCAGCACAAGTGCATTAATAATACCCACACAGCGCTTCTAGTGGCAGCCTGCGCCCCTGCATCACCCTAATACACCGAGTATGTGTACTAGTGGCAACGACTTGGCTGAGAAGACACCCCAGATATTGAGATCGTCTAGGCGAGCGCATCTAAGATAAAAGATATTCAGCCAAGTAATTTCTTGAGGATTGAAACCCAGGGGTAGAAGGGCTATGACAGAGATAGGAGTCGTATGAGCGCCCACATGACTCTTCTGCTGCGGAAGCAATTGACATCTGCTGCTGATTCCAGTGTCAGGGCTGCGCATCAGTATGAGAGACGAGCGCCGACTAGTCTGTCGGCGTAGCGCAGCTGGGAAATGACTGAGATACGCACAAGGCTATACTAATCAGCACTGTCCCATTAATAGAGAGTATAGTAGCGCAAACCGATTAGCATACTAGTGTACGCAGAAGAAGCGGCGGGTTCTATGCCAGAGCTGATGAAGATGCACCGACTGACCGAGACTCTCGTGCAATCGCACCCAAGATAAAATATCAGATCTAACTAGGTGGCGCAGCGAAAAACAAATATGACGACGCAAAACGGTCTGCGTCGCGCCTCGCAACATCCTGCACTGAAGTCATAAGGTCACTACTATCAAGAAACGCATCATGATGTCGGAAAATGAACCCTAGGATACCCACCGCAAAAACCGAGCAACGTCAGGACACATAAAACAGCCTCCTCGAAATCGAAGCGTGTCACAATTCGAGATAATGGAGTCCTCGTGTCCACACCGTCACGGTTGCGAAGAGGCAAGCCGGTCAGAGTGTATGATTTCAATTGCTAGCTTCGTGATATGACCTCCGATCGCTTCCATTGCTACCAGCTAACGCACATCTAAGGCGGTGTTAGATGTGCCACCTCCGCAGTTCATTGGCCACCTTGCCTTCGATGCTGGTGTGTGTGACGCTGGCACTCCGGGGACTGCTCACTATGTACCCGGCGTGCGTAAATCATCCTTTGTGGCGCACTGCGCAGCTTCGGGCCGGTATTGCCGCTCTCGAGCACGACTTCCGAATGCTGTGAGTGCGAGAGGAGCGGACAGCCGTTCACTCTTGCTCAGTTGTGTGCCGTCACTCCAAGGATTCGCTTTACCACACACTCCCCTTCATTTTCACCAGATGAACGCCTACCACATCCAAGAAGCTGGTAGGTCATATGTACAACTCTGAGAAAGTGGTAGGCTGCCACTCGGATCATCGTCATGTTCACGCAGATCCCTGCACTGAAAACAAAACAAAACAGCTTCATCTGGGAAGTTTCCCCCCTTTCCTCCGAGAAGATTCCTGGAAGAGAAGGAGGGGGACCCTGGTTCCCCGAGTCACTGGGGGAAGCCTGCGGATGTGAACCCGTCGAGTGTGTACATACGTATGTACCAAGTAGTCTACTATGACCAACTGACTGGTGGGAGCTACGCGCGTCCCTGAGATTCGCCGTCTGTGTCCGGATTGTGTTGTCGTGGGGCTGACGTCTTTTCAACGCGTTCGCCGCATGGGCACGAACATGTGACCTTTTTGCTCTCTTTCTCTTTGCCTTTTCCAGTTCCGGATCGCGTGTTTCGGGTCTTAAGTTCAAGTACGTGCGTGTAGCTTCCTGCGGGGTCGGACAGGGAATACGTACGTACATAAACCGTATGTCTCACGGAAGGACGTCATCCCTTGGGGTATGCATGCAAACCTTAATCATATTGCGTCTATGTTCTACCAGAAAAAGAACTCTGCATCAAGAATAAAGAAAAGCGTACTCGTGGTGGTTGGAGGGAGGGAGGGTGAGACATATTCCCGGCGGCTGCTATGAGTTACCAGATGCGAGGTGCCGACGCAGAAAGGGAATGATGGACATATAGAAGAGCCACCGAATAGATAGACCACGACGAGCACTAATTAACGCCACCATCTCGTTGCGTGACGGGGCCGAAACCTAAAAGTGCGATCCGTGCAAAAAGAGAGAGGGGGAGAAGCAGGTGAGACAGGGTCGGTCACTTCCCTGGCGAGGCCTCATGCTGCAGGGCTTACCACCTGTGGGGTAGGTACTTGCCCGTTCACCGTCTTGGAAGCTGCCCCGCCTTCGTCACTTCCTTTCAGATCACCGTCGGCGACCGGAGAGGGTCCAGCTGGCGGCACCTTGCTCGATTCGCGGTCGTCCGACTTCTCCAGGATAGCCCCTGCCGCTGCCGAGTCGTCGGCTACCTGGATCCTGCTCATCTCCCGGATGAAGCTCGTACCCCAGAATGCCGCGGAGTACTTGTTGACGTATTTGAACAGCTTGCGATGGTTCTCCGCACGGAGGTCCGCATCCATCGTAACAGCTTCGTGGATGGCATCTGCGACCTGCTGGGAATCCCATGGGTTGACGACGATAGAACCGTTGAGGCTCTGTGCGGCGCCTGCGAACTCGGAGAGAATGAGCACGCCCTGACGGGCCTGCTGGCAAGCGATGTACTCGTACGAGACCTGTCAAGGGATTGACGTCAACGGCCGATGTCTGCACGTCTTTGTTTCCCATCCGGGACGGAGAAGAGTGGGGTTGGAGGGAATGCTGTACGTACAAGGTTCATGCCATCCCTGGTGGATGACACCAGACAGACGTCACTGACGGCATACAATGCGCAGAGCTCGTCAAAGGGCAGGCTCTTGTGCATGAAGTGGATGGGCATGAATTCGACAGTCCCGAATCGGCCGTTGATGCGGCCCACGAGTTCGTTGACGGTCGAGCGGAGGTTCTGGTACTCCTCCACGTCTTGCCGAGAAGGCACGGCAAGTTGGACCAACACGACCTTGGGCAATAGCGTTATTCACACATTACGAAGTTGCACGAGACGATGCCGTCAGCATACCTTTCCGATCCACTCGGGGTGCTGCGTCAAGAAGAGCTCGAGGGCGTGTAGCTTCTGAGGGACGCCCTTGATGTAGTCGAGACGGTCGACGCCAACGATGAGCTTTACGCCGGCAAACCGTTGCTCGAGCTGCTGGACACGGGACGTGACAGACTGCTTTTTCAGGTTCTACGGGATTTGCGCATCAGAGGCATTGCTCCATGGCCATCGCAAAGACCGCACCTCAATAAACGATGCAGGCTCGATACCGATGGGGAACGTGCCCACATGAGCCAAGCGACCCTCGAATTCGACGCCGTTGGGCATCGTCGGGAGGCCAAGAATACGCGTGCAAGAGGACAAGAAATGGCGTGCGTAGTCGTACGTGTGGAAGCCGATCAGATCACAGAAGAGAATGCCGAGCAGAATCTCGCGTCGGACGGGCAGAATCCTGCAGCGGCGTCGGCGTCGGCGTCATCAGCGAACCACCAAGGACGACGGAGCGCGTACCTGTAGATCTCACTGCTCGGGAAAGGGGTGTGCAGGAAAAACCCTATCTTGACGCCGGGGACCTGTTCCGTGTTCGCGGAGAAGATCTCTGCGATGCCCTCTGTGATTTTGGACATCTCCCTCTTCTGCCACTCGCCGCCGGCCGAGCCGTCGACGAGACCGCGGAGCATCATGGGGAGAAGCATGAGGTGGTAGTCCTGCACCCAGACCATGGCCCCGGGGGTGATCTGGGAGCGGACGGCCTCTGCGAAGCGCATGTTGGCCTGACGGTACGCCGTCCAGTTTTCCTCGTCGAAGTTCATCTCGCCTGGATGGTAATGGAAGAGGGGCCACAGGATAGAGTTGGAGAAGCCGTTGTAGTGGCGATCGGCGATGTCGTCCTCGAGGTAGACTGCTTGACAGGAGTACTCCTCCATGAGGCGCTTGTCGACGTGGGGCCGGTCTTTTGGAGGGATGAAGAAGCCAGGCCAGCCGATCCAGGTGAAGTTCAGGTATTTCTTGAATCCCGAGAGGGCCGACACCAGGCCGCCGGAGGACATCTTGAAGTGGTACTCGCCGGACGCATCCTTGGTGATAGTGATGGGGAGTCTGTTGGAGACGACGATGAGATGGCTGCCTTTGGAGAAGTCCATGTCGAACGAGGACGGGTCGGAGGAGAGGTGAGGGAAGATGGAGGAGGACAAGGACATTGTCGATTTAAATACTGCTACAGTAAGAGGCCCGTTCGAGAATACACGAAGAGAGCCGGATTAGGGAGATTATCGGATCTTCCGAAGACAAAAACTCGGAGGCTGGGATGATGGGGATGATGAACGAGTGAGCTGGCGAACGTGGCGGGGAGACATACGCACGTACGACGGTCCGTGGACGCAGGCCTGAAGGCGCGGTGCTGTCGTCGCTCTGTCGGTGCACACAATCGAGGGCAGCAGGAGCGGCAGCGGCGGCGAGCATCGCTTTCGTATTCCTGTGACGTCGAACCCCACCCACGCTGACGCCAGAATCATTCAATGGCCCCGCCCGGTCTCTCCCGCCAATCAAATAAATCGCCTGCCATATCAGACTGGCTGGCTCAAGAAACACACCACACCCGGCTCGATCAGGCCCACATAGCTCACTCTCTACGAACGGGTCGGTATGGAGATGGAAATGCATTACAGACAGTGCAACGTAGTAGGTACATAACATGCAACTCGTAATCTAGTCGAAGAGACCGAAGCCCTGTGTAAGCGCTCAGCGGCCATCCGTGTGCGAGGCAGGTTGGGCTTACCATGTCGTCGTCGGACTCGTCTTCCTTCTCTGCCTTCTCCTCCGCCGCCTCGGCAGCAGCAGCCGGAGCAGCCGACTCTGCCGCTTCAGGCGCAGCAGCAACGGCAAACGCCTCAGGGTTCTCCAAGTATGCCTTGGCCTGCCAATGACGAAATTGAGTAAGTTCACCAGTGACAAGTGGAGACAAGTGTAATGCAGTTTCCACTCCACACGGGGGTACAATGTAGCCACAGTGAAATAAATGATGTATGTATGACAAAACTGACCTTTTCTGCTCCCTCGAAGCTGTAATCCGTGACAAGTGCAACGGCAATAAGGTTCTTGTACGAGTTCACGAGGGAGTGCATGACCGAGACGATCGTGGGGTAGTGGAGCGCGAGCGAGAGGGCAGCGATCGACTTGACACCAGAGAGGAACCTGTCAATAAGCTCCTTCTCGTCCACATCGAGGACCGAGGGTGCAAACGCGTTCCCGGAGTCGAAGATCTGGACGACCGTCATACCGTACGTGAACGGCGAGATGTTCAACATGTTCAGCAGAGCAGCCTCGGACGGCCCGACACGGTTGCCTGCGACGAGCACCTGCACGTCCGACACGATTTCGATCGTACCACGCGCGATCTTGGTGGGGATACCAAGGGCCTGGAAGAACGACGTCTTGCCCGGTTCCATACCGGTGTTGCCGGCAGGGACGAAGACATCACCAGGCGCATAGGCACCGGCACGAGCAGGGGCCTTGACCTTGTTGGCAACGATGATCTCACGAATCTCCTTGAGGTCGCCAGCTGTGAAGACGAAACCGATGTTACCCTTGACGTGCGGGAGAAGCTTCTCGAACTGAGGGAACTCCGAGAGGATGGACCGCAGTGCGCGGCGAACCATGGTGTTTTTGCCCATCAGGACGATACCCTTTCCGCGCAGGGCGACACGGATCTGGTGCATTTGGTTCGAACCGACGTTGTCGACATTGACGACGAAGATCGACGCTACGTTTAGATAAGTGAACCCACGACAAGCACACGGACGCGACTGCACGCACGATACTTGGTAATGAGATCCTTGAGCTTTTGGAAGTAGAGTTCTTTTTGTGCGCGAGTAGCACCCATGGCGGTTTAGATATGCAGGCGATGATACAAGTGAGAAAACTAGTGCCTCCCTATTGACCTCTGCGTGAAACGCCGTGAGTCCGACAGCAACAAACCATCAGCCTGAAGCGTACCTGCAGTGCCAATGGATTTTTCAAGGCGACTGGTTCGGAATATGCGATGTGAGTCTACTCCTGATCAAAGTTTCCTTTGGCCCGCAAGCCACCCAATCAAGGTTCATTCTCCGCCGGGAACAGCCGCCAGAGCAAATCAATAATTTTGAATTTTCCAAACGTGCAAGGAATTAATAGAAATAAAAAATAGTTCGTCCTTAAACGCCAAACGTTTGCCTTCTGTTCATGCGATGGAATGTTGCGATGGAGTCTGTCAACCGTCCGAGCTCGCGGCCGCCTTGACAGTATCTCCCATCCAAGGTAGGATGCCTTTTGTCGATGTTCGTGTGCATCTCGTTCAACTCGGTCTAGGTTTCTTCGTGGCTTCACCGTCGCACATGCCCTTCACGCCAAGAGCTCACTACATGTCGAGCCCACAGACGCAACTTCCCGAGCTAGTGTTATAGAACCTACTCCTGTCCGTCCAGCCGACCATGGGGAACGGTGTACTATACTGCCACCTCTGGACTCGGATACCAGACTCACGGCCGGTTTACAGCAGGACACGGATTCGGTGTCCTGCACTGTATCAAGTGTCCAGCTAAGCACCGCGTCCATCGACGCGTTGCGGTTATTCTTATCCCAGGATCCCGCCCACCCTGACGACACCCACGTCTGCACGGCGAACAAGCTCCGGTCGTTGTACTACTCCGCGGAATCAAAGGGCCATCTTGAGCACTTGGACTCCGCCATGCTAAGCTCCCTGATATCCCTCTTTGGCACCTTATCTATTGATGTGTCCGATTCATTCGTGTATGCATCGCCATTGCTGTGTCGTGTGTCAAGGGACGTCAACGCCGAGAAGCGAACCTATTGGCCGTTCGTCGTAAGGGTGGGGTCGTTCAAGGTCCGGCGCGGGATGATCCTCACACACTCAGATCGGTTCTGGCTGATGCGGGCTACGTTGGCCGCCTCGCGGGGGATCCTCTCTAAGTTGAGCGGTGACGGTGTGTGGTTATACTTCTTTCTCCGTGGACATAACTAACTGCCCCGCCGCTAGCCTCGGCACAGCAGCTGGATACCCTCATACAGCGAGCACGCAATCATTATTTTGCTATTCGGAGACATACTTTCCACCCTGAGATCCACGCTTCGTACATGGAAACTCTGCTCGATACCCAGGATCCGCGTTATATTGGGTTCCTCGTCCAAGATGTGCTGTGCGCATTACGAACCCATCGTTTCTACCATCCCAGGCTGTTGGACCTGTTTTACAGGGTGGT